>QKMV01000424.1:0-23018 GCA_003287335.1 Lednia tumana
GTTAGCGAAACGTTGGCAGTTTAGTGTCAGTTAAGTTTTCAGCAGTTTAACCCAGTTATTAACAGTTTAAAAAAAATAAAAAAATGGGTAAACAGTTATTTTCAAGAAATAAATTGCTTTTTAATTAGGATTAGACGTATGACTGCGTATTATGATTCGCTTTTTTAAGACGCTATCGCGTTCTGATGTCGTTGTAAGAAGTGATATTCGAAATTCCAACGGCAGCTCCTAAACGCAGCCCGCAGAACAACTCAAAGTTGGCACCTCCACCAAGCAAGATGAGACTAGCCGCTCACAAAAAAAGAATCACTTGACGGAACAAGAGTTCTGATTGAAAGGCAAATCAACTATCTTTTCTCAGCTGTCCAATGTGGCCAAGCCATGTCTATTGCTTGAAATTGTTCTGCGGGCTGCGTTTAGGAGCTCAGAATGCATTCGACTAGTTATGCCAAATTATTTTAAATATAAGACCAGGGAGCTACACAAATTCATCTCTTAAAAGTTTTTGAAGCACAGAAAGGTGCATTTCGTTTCCTCACAGAATATTTCCAGTGTATGGTGAAACGGTGAAATCTTTTTCTGAAAGCAATTTATTAGCGATTGGACGAGCGTGTCAAAACGTGACACGAAATTAATAGTCTTTGTGGTCTTGACATTCCCTTCACCAATTTATAGTCAGCTGAGCGTCGAATTTCATCTCCAGGCTATCTCGGCCACTCAATCATTCCCGCGCGATTATGATTGATGTATTGTAATCGTTAAAAGTCGACTGAATTCTAATATCAGCTCGATCTCTTCCATATCCGTCATTTCCCAGAAGAGAAATGATTAGCTAGCTGCTATAAGCGTTGTATTCGATGTGGTCCAGTCAATATGGATGCCGGATAGCGCAGAATCGAGAATTCAATCAATTTTCCGAGCTCCTGGTAGTTCGCAAGGTACCAGATAGATGGCGTTGAATGCACCTTGGAAACTTGTGCTGCTGAGTTTCAGTGGCAAAATTAAATTTACATTCACAATAAGAAATTTTCTTATGGAATGGTGGACGAAACCAGTCTTAACAGCATATCATAATGAAAAAGGGAGAGTCTTTGAGAACTAATTAGTGCCAAAATGTTTGGATCACTACGCTGTCGATTATCAATTTGCGTCTTATTACTCGTCCCAACGTGAAAATAGGAAGGCGGAAAGCGGCTTTTGTTCCGGTATTAATATTTTTCTCATTAGATGGCGTGCCTCGTTATTTATGTATTCATTACAGGTAGCTAACTACTCGCAAGCCTTTAAAGTAGCCATGAGCCACTGAATAGAGATTTCATGATTAATTTTCCTGCCCAGATGTAATCCACGCCATCCCGGTTATCAGTAAGATATCAGTACGTAATCTGTCTTGTCAGAAGCCAAGCCTACCCTGGTCCAATTACTGAAGGTAATCAAAGTGAACATGCCTAGCAGAGAGCGACCTCGAATATTATTTTTGGAAACACAATGTACTGGGACTTATTTGAACATTACGGATAATTCTGAGCTTCGTAATTATGCATCGTTGTATGTACCATTACATAATTAAATTGCATTTTTACATTATATCATATTTATCTATAGCTAAAATTGTGTCAAGACAAAAGTAATAAATAATGTGAGAGCCGATCTCTTTAAAGAATAAAAAATATACATACAATCTGTATTTTCAAACATCAAAAATCTATTTGTGTTTATAAAATGTCTTCTTGACACTTAACACAATGATGTTATTGAATCACGCTGCGTCAATATTGTGTATATTTAAAAGGTATTCAGGTAGCAATACGAATTATTTTCGCCTGCTGATCCTGGTACCTACTATTGAAACTAATGTGCCTGAATCAGTTTAACTCATGAAATGCGTAAAACATTTTAAATATTATGAACCCATCAGGGCATTGTGAGCTCTGATGTTTCAGAGCCACTGATTAAAAAATAAAACAAGTTTCAACCAGCGCTACTGACAGTCAACGCGTAACCGAAATCCGAGCACACTTATTTGGCTTATTTGTCGTTAAACTCATCGGCCAGAAGTATCCATTGGCCAAAAGCGTCGTATTGATTTATTGGCATTGAGAAAATGTATGTTTTACCAATAGCTGTGTAGTAAAGTAGATAACGTATCAGATAAAGGAAATTAGTATAGAGTTCTACCCGTGTTCGGATCCCTGATCTCCCTGCTAATGCATTTTAACCGACATAATCTACTTAGAAAAGGTATTGATACTATTCCAAGTTATATCTGCGGTGTTATCAAAGTTTTATCATGCAACTCGATCAAGCCTGATTTATTTAACCTTTATTAGCAGCATAAGCTTTAAGGATAATTTAACATTTAAATAGTTTTTAAGAACCGGGGTTTCATTCCCCTGTTCAGCTCATCAGTCCGTGACAAAAAAATAAGGCTTCTGGTTGGCTGTTGTCATGGAAATATCAATTTAACGGATGGTTATTTTGTTAGCGTGCCAATGAAAAACCGGCTCGTAGATTATAACAGGCTTGCTTTAAGGAATATGGGACACAAATTGAGAGGTTAACGAACTTTTTCTTTCTATGAGTTTTTGAAGCTACAAGCCACCAAATGAGTTTGAAAAGTTTTCATTTGAGACTAACAAAATCTGCACCAGAATGTGTGTATGCTGCATTATTTGTGGGCGAATATACACACACACACACACACACACACCGATCCGGTAAAGTAAATTCGGTTTATTCTAAATGCAAACAAACTCATCGGTAAAAGTGAATAAAATTCCCGGCTCAAAGTCAAATCTTTTTATCTGAAAAAAAGCAAAGCACTTCGAACAAATCAACTTAGATAGAGTCAAATGATGTATATGACAAAAAAAAATACCCCATGGAGATATATGCCATCCAGAGTTTTTCAATCAATTAAAATAAACATTACCGGTAGGTACCGTGCAGCAACAAACTAGTCAAAGAATCCCTAACGCGATGCAAAGTTTCATACTGCACTCTGAGGTTTAAACTTTGAAACTGTATCAACCGTAGAGCCGGATTAAAATCTAGGCTACCAACGGCGCCCTTGTGTGTCTTTATTAATTAGATAAGTCACAAAATAGCCACGAGCAAGCTGATTTAATTTTATAAGTTTATTTAGTATTCAGCATACGGAACTGAAAAGTTCTTAGACTTAAATGAAATATTTATCTTCGTGCAAGCGCGCGAGCTTTCTTTTTGCTAGCCAAGCAGTTAAAACATTTCCTGATGGTACTTGCTCTTCATGACTCAAATGAATCCAGCTCGTTTGGTAGACATAGTTATGACTGGTGTGGACCTAACTCGTGGAAAACTTGTTTATATTAGATAAAATATATTTCACAATTATTTTACTTTCGATAGTCCAACTATAAAGGCAATAAAAGGCGCCACTGGCAATAGGTCATAGATTTTAAGTTATTGCAAATCATCTCTACACATTGAATCAATAACACATATCATGAAAACGTGTCCATTCCCGCCAGCATACAGTTGAATCATTTGAAACAGCCTCATGTTTTCCTGCCTCACATAAAATGAGAACTCCTAGTGCCCATAGTTTGTCGTATACAACCGACTGCCAAGAAGCTACTTTGCATTTCACACCGTCCAAGTCAAGCTCTTTTTCTCTGGTTTCTTGATTTTATCTTGATTTTATCATCCGTCATGGTCGGGCCTCTTTCCTGAAGCCACCGTCCCCAGGGGCGGCAATGACCACGTAAACCACGGGTGGAGGCGACAGCCCCACTTCAGGCTGGGGATGGGCGAGCGGGGGTGGCAAACGAAGGAACCACGAATAAATTACCATAGAAATATAACACTGGGCAAATGCATCCCGTTCTGGCTTAAATTCAAATCATGTGATGAATACTGAAAATCCTAAAATCCAAGTTCGCGAATATCTCTTTTTTACGATTTACGAGTAATCTGGTTAGATTTATACTCATTCTCTAATTAAAGACCGCAAATGTATACACGGTGTTAGCCAATTCCCAGCCTCCGCGGATGTATTCACAAAATGCACACGGTCTTTTCAGCATTAGCATTCTCTCGAGAAGCTAGCTACGTCGGCTTTGTATTCACTGTGCTTTCTTCCGTTTTATTCTTATTCTCACACAACCGCACACCGATGGAATTGGATTACATCGAATACATCGCCCCCGCGGCCCAGAAGAGGCTCAGGCCTCATTCATCACTTTGCATTCTCTTCTCCTCGACTTTGCAAACTGCAAGTGCAGACGAAAAGTGCACTAAAACAGATTTATAACCACCGTTTGCCGGACATTACTGGGCATTAAATCGGCGAATATTTTACATACTAATAATAACAATAATAAAAGAATTACTGTGATCGTTAGTACAAGAGTTGCCAAAAAACGAGAAAGTCTGCGCGGCGCGACAGTTAGTGACGGCGAAAAGATATTAGATTCCCCGAAATAAATTCCAATATTATACGTGGCCCAGAATAAGCAGACGAGTATGCTTTAATTTAGATGACAGTCGCGCGGGTAGCGAGGGAATGGATGCATGTAAAGTTCAACAAAACAAAGCGAACCTTGTACATTTTGCTTGTTAAATTCAATCTGCAACAACTAACGCACAATGTGCCATCTGCATCGAGTTTATTTATTCTTTTACACCTTCCGAAAACTAAACTACTAAACTATAACCTCTCGACTATAAACTTTAAGAGTATAACACATGCTGGTAATCTATTGTACGGGATACTTCTGGGTATACTCCAAGGCAGAAGAAAATTGCGTTCGCATTTTCTGGAGAACAGTTACGTTGGCCGTACACTATGAAGAGAGGCGAGCCAAAATCTACGCTCCATCTATATCGCCTATATACGGCACCCTCCAGTGCAATCTGGATGACTCGTTCTTTTCCGCACTGCATGGACTCTCTCAAGTCAATATTGAGAGCGAACCATTAACCCATCCTAAAAGTGATATCCATGCAATACTGCAGTGTGCTTTATGGCGGTGTAAAAGTATCGACGTAGACAGCATTAAGTTATTTGCGGCAATGCATTGTAGTAATGCAGTTACATCTGAGTGTACCGATGGTGTACAGTTATTTTACCGACAAGATGGCAAGTCTATGTAAAATGGAATCGAATGGCATTCGAAGAAGTTGGTATGCTGTGAAGATAACCCATAAGAAGCAATTCAACACATCTGTTGGGAAACATCGTACTACGTATGCATTGTTATTACAAAGTTCGGTGGCAAAAAGGGCTATTACCTTCTACACAAGACAATGCAGCTCGCATATGTACGCATATCATGAACAAAACCCCCAGCGCTCGTAACAGCGCAACTGTATTCAATTAAGAAACTGTGGGCTTAATTTCATTACGATTACAAACATTACTCGATTGAACTGAAATAGAACAATTCACTAATTGCTTCGAAACCATGCGTACTAGATTATGCTCGAGTGTTGGTTTCATTTAATTACTGTAATTTGAAACATTGCTTAGAAATCATGTGTAACAGGAGTAGGTACAAGATGAATTGCATTTCGGTTCCGCGTATATAAATGAACGCGTTGCAATCAGCGGAAGTTGTCACGGCGAACGTAAACGAAAAGGCATGTGATTTGATTTAGAATGTTGCCCAGACTATAGATGTACAATGCGCCGTGCAATGGACCGCATTGTGGCTGCATGCGTCCACTCATCTCGATCCCATGATGCCTCACATTATCACGTAGGGTCAGTTTCTATTTGACCCTTGGGCCCGATATGCGTCACAAATCATCGTGGCGCGAGCAGCGATCGTGAATTAATGATATCCCGTGCGTGAAATTTGATCGGTAATTGAGCCCGTTGATTTCGATGCATATGGGGATCGTGCAGCGCGCCCTATCCGCACGGATGTATGTTCAAGCTGTTTGGAGATCTTTTTTTGGCGCAGAAAAGAGAAAATAGTTGCTGACTGGTCTATTCTCTTTGTTTTGCCATCGACTTTTTGTCTGCTTCAGCTTTATCACACTATGCTTTGGCGGGTTGTTTCTAAGGGCGCGGACATTTGTTCGGGGCCGTGCCAGCTTGGCTTTACAATAAACTACTGAGTATCACGAAATACTCAAGAATACCGCGGGAAACGAGCTAATAAGTTAAAGAATAGGACCCCATAAAACAGAAACTTGACCGCATGTAGATGTTATATCGGAATTCGGCCTGCCAATCTAGCGCACGAGCTGTATCTGATGAGCGACTAAATTTATAGAAGATTACAAAGTTACCACGATATCACCAAACTAACTGCAGGACAACCGCGCACAGAATTACAACACAGCATTGTCATGAATTAACTAGAGTTCTACGATGGTAAGAAGCAATAAAGGAGACTTACAGATAAGCAACTTCTTCAAAGAGTTCAATGTTCAATAAGAATGGAAATAAATTTCAAACCCGAATTTTTTCCGAAAGCATAAGAGAAATATTCTCGTTTTGAAATTCGTTATGTTATATGTGTCAGGCTCAGAGTACGGAATCACGTTTTGATCGCCATGTTCAATGCTCTGTTCTTCAAACCATAATCCCACGAGCCATCCATGTCCACGTGATGCGAAAGCAGCTTTCTTGTTAGTCTTTGAAGTAGGAGAGCAAATCCACTCGATAGGGTTTTGGCCGCTGAGCAAACAGATTACCCGATATATCCACGGTCGATTGTTCGCCAAAAGGTAGATGCACTATATAGTAGACAGTAGAGATAAAGTCATACACGCTGCAGCACGACTTACCAATAATCAGACGAAGGATGCTGGCAGTCAGAAAGTGAAGCTCCGAAGTAACAGCCATCGGTATTTTAAAGCTTACTGTTTTGCACGCAGATGAGCGAAGATTTTATAATGAAAACCACCACAAAGCATCATTATACAGCTGCGATTTTCAATCTGGAGTGTCCCAAAACCATCTCCGAAGAACAACTCGTTGCAATGAAAAAGTGCATGGCTTGACATCGTCACTCGATTGTTTTCTCATCTGTCGCTGCAGTTGAATGCCTTTAAAACACATGTTCGGATAACACACATTGTGAAACACTTGCCTAGTTACCATCTTCTTTAGCGGCTACAAGGAGTCAGCCCTGTGTGAGCACAAGAGAAACGACTCCATGTAGTCGAGGTGTCACGCACCAGGGAGAAACGCCTCATTGACGAAGTGATATATTGGGGCTAAACACACACTCACACAAACACACGCATTCACGCAATTCGCTCATTTATACCGTCTTTCTATACGTCTATTTTAGTTTGTATTGTGCTTGTGAAGAATGGTAGCCGCCATGCAATCCAATACGTTTCGAAGCCTTTCTAAGGTTATGATAAACCGTGGACGATACATAAGGTCGATTGTCGCGAGTAAAATAGGAACAGTGCACGCTACTAGATGCTTTTTGGCAGGGCATGAAAAGTTGGACAAAAGGTTCGTACCGCGAAAGACAAGATCTCTTCTGCCAAAGTTCCAACTGCGAGCTCGCGAAACGAATTGATCATTGATTTTGTCATTTTCGTTTGTCATCAATGGTCTTATGAGCAAAAGGGTACTCAGTTCACGAGATCACAAAAGGTGAGACGAGCCCAAACAATGGGGGGGAAAGTGCTTATAACCATTCCGCCAACCATTTCCCTGATTGTCCAATGAAGAGACTCTTTTAAAGGATCCTCTGTTTCATCTCACAAATCTGTACACGAAATCTATTCAAATCTCCACGATTAATTAGAATGAGATATCAAAGAGATTGTATCCCGCCAAACATTAAATACTTGTATTATACCTGGCCATCACAGCTCTTAGCGGCAGGGCGAAGGCTTAGCTCCACGTAAGCTAACTCATGCCATTATATTAAAGAGAAAGACTGCTCGGTATGCCTACATGCGGCCACCAATGTGGACTTGTAAGCTCTTTGGCATTGTTAAATGTACTCAAAACTCACGTCGTTCAATTTAAAGGCTAGGGGAAAACAAGTCGTTTGAACTTTTAACAAGACGTTTCGCCCGCCGCTTTGTAAAAGAAAATAACCTTATTTCAAGTTCTTTTACGAAACACTTTGCACTCGTTTTTTCGGGGAAAGCGTTATATATGATTAGATTTAAACACTTTATTGGGGAAGTTTAATGGCTAGTCGCTTTTTTACACGAAAGCGCAACAAATTTTTTATAATCCACTGCGTCGAAGTTACCTCAAGAAATACGATAAATAAGCAAAACGGTACAGTCGGGAGTAATTTGGAAATCTAATAACTCGTCTCTAATTCGCACAGAACAAGTTAAATTTACAGAGTTTACAGCCCCCCTCCCCCCACACCCCTCTTTAATACTTCGAACTGGAAGATAAAATGTCATAAACAGAAATAGGAAACTCAAAAAAAATATATACCTAATGCAGAATTTATGTTCCTGAGTTACAGTAACAACGATAGGAATAAGTTCTATCAAAGTATATTAGGAGCTAACGTGGCAATACTCCCGACTGCTAGCCGACTGAAACAGCGGAAAGGTGTCATAAATAACAGGCTTATTAGTCCTGCAAACGCCACGTAAATACACACTAGGAGAAGTTTCCGAGTTCTTGTATACATATTAAACATAATATATATATGGTGGCGTAAAGAGCTTGTACACACGTCAGCGTCTTGGCGTCATGTTTCGGTTGCCATGCCTACCATAAAACAAATAACCGCGAGATAAGACGGCAACACAGTTAAATGGGGTATGTATGACAAATAGGTTTAATACCACTTTCTTCTGATCGCAGTTCACGTAGCAGCTTTTTTCTCCAACCGTCAAGCGCAAGGTTATCAACATCGTGGCGGGAAGTTGTCTCATAGCGAGTCAACGGTCACAACCCAATTTAATAAAATTAGCAGGCTAGTTAAATCAACGTGGGATATTTCCTATTGTATAATCACAAATGCAGTAAAAAAGCTATTGTAGTCGTGACTGTTTTAGACTAGAAATACAAATGACTTATAGTAAGTTTCTCGTTAGGTGTGATTACCCAGCCACTCAATGGACTCCAAAAGTATTATTATGTGTGTATAACAACCCCAATCGCGGGTATAAAAATGCACACGCGCCTAATGCCCTGTTAAAGAATCTTGAGTAGTACAATGTACACCTTTCTTAATCCCCAATGTAAACTTTCCTAGCCACATTTAAAGTAAACGATGGGGTTGAATAGAACACAAGGCGTGATTGAATGCGTATTCTTTCATACCAATTCGTCTCTTTTATTATTAACGCTGCAAAATATATGTCTAAATATAGGTGCCTCATGTGAAGTTTTTACCAATATCTTAGCCTCTATTTTTCTGGCTCTAGTGTCATCCGCGAGCCACTTTTGTGTAGTGTCATAGCGTCGGCATGCTGTGGGCGTACGCCATACCATTATACTGTCAGCTCCAGGACGAAATAATAACGATTTAACTTGGAAATGCACAATTTGAACCGTTTCCTAGACGAGCTGAGAGAAACTAGCTGACATTTAGAATTTGAAACTGGTTATAAGCCTACTGTTGTAAGGCCGCGAGTGGTGCCAAAATTTCAAACGAGCGCGCATTGTCGACTTATTTGACACATCCTCTAAAATCCTCTTGCTACGCCTGCCTCTGCATACACAGCAGACTGCTGGAAAATAGCCAGTGTTTTGATTTACCGCCGTTAAATCTCGAACGTCAATACTTTTAGTCCCGGAACGCGCATCTGTCAGCTTAACTATGCACATTTGAGTGCATTGAAAGGGAACTGAAACACTGCATCGCGTGCCTTTGGTAAATCTCGATAGACGGGCCTTTCTTCTGATGGCAAACTCGGGGGAAACACACTGAAGCTAGACGCTTAGATTTCGAAAAATACGAACGGATTGCTTTAGATATTCGCGAATTTCAGATATTCGTTCGGACTCTGAGAACCCCGATAGCTATGCCAGCGAGACGACATTCAAAGTGCAACCACTTTGCACAAAAAAAAACTGAGAGAAAATAAGAAAGCACCCACCGATATCCGGAATGCCAAGCGATGCGGTATTATTGAGGTTGAATGTGGTCCCTATGCTCTTGAAGGTAATCGCAGCAGGATTCACTGTACAAAAAAACTGCCTTTATAAAGGATGTGCGTCCTTTGAGACAGTACTTAGTGCAGAACTACTGGGTCAGGAGAAGAACGGAGTATTCCACAAGGCAATCAAAATGACCGGCAAAAATGCCCTTTCTTGTCACTCAGCTGAGGACTTTTCGGACTGGAATTGTGTCAATCTGTCAACCTATAATCGCTCGTGAACTGCACATCAACGCTCAGAGAACGAGGCAGCGATTGTGGTAGCAATAAGCTTAAATTATTTTAGACGATCCTACCACAGTTCTGGTCGCAGGTATTGGTAGAAAAGTCTTGTGCACGAGAAAAAGAGTAACAAAGTAGTTGATATAAAGCGTAAAAAAACTACTGCCAGGTACGAGAAAATCACATGCCCGTTGCATGACCCCTAAACGCAACCCACAGAGCAGATAAAGCTGGCACCTCCACCAAACAAGACAGTGTTTCGATATCAAAAACATCCAAGATATAAACGGCCTACATATAAACTTTATATAAACATATAACTGCTCCATATAGCAAGGAGGCTGTGCACGGAAAAATTCAATATTTGACGATTTGGGACTTTGTTTTCATGGCAGCCAGATTCTCTGTTGTGTGGTCAACATATGCCCAACAAAGAAGATTCTTTCTTGTCGTCAGCTGTCAAACGGATCTGTAAAAAGTGCGCGCGCATGGCTCCTTTTGAGCGGTAAGTGTTATGTAATTGCGCATGGCTCAGCAAACAGCAAAGCGCTTGGATGAACAGTTTTTTTGTTTTTTCTCGAAGATGAGCCACCCGACGTACACAGACACAACCGCCAGGGTTGATTACATCAAGACCGCTCAACCAATCATAGAAAGTAGTCGCTCACTTGATTGAATTCTCTGCCGAGAGATTCTCCTCTTCGACTCGGAAGCCGATATCGAGAGTGCGGCCACTATCTTGCCAATCCACATCCAATAAACATAAATCAACCCATCACCATGTTACGGATGTAAACAAACAAACTATGTGGAGTAGAGGTGCCGGGTTCAAGAAAATCATTATTTTGGTTTTTGAGACGAGAATTGAGTCTAATTTTTTGTTGCAACAAATTAAGAAACAATCAATGACAACTGAAAACTACTTTATACGTCAACTTGTTGACAAAAAAATGGTATCCACCAAAAACCATTCTACGCTTCTCTCTTTTCAAATATTTTAAGAAAAGGGATGAATTTCAAGTATAACCTACATCATTATAACACTTTCGAATGAGCAACACCGTCTCTTTAACATTAATTACTTTGATTTACGTCTCCATCAATAATACTGTTCGATAAGTTAATTAGATTGTGGTGTGTTTAAGCAGCGCTCATAATCACCCTAATTGCGCCCCGAGTGTCTTACGGTGTTGTAGCCTTTCGGGGGGAGAATAACTCGAATACACACTTACGCACGTACACGTGCTAATTACATTAGAGCCATGTGTTTTAATTAACTTGGGAGTAAGTTTGAGCAGTGTGTAAATGAAAATAGTGAGTTAGATGTTGACTGTACCCACGTCGGGACAGAGCATTCACTAAGTGTGAGGCCAGCTATAGACGGCTAACATTTAAAACGGGAAATGGAAGCGCTGTTGTTCATTTATTCACTCCCAGTGGCGAAGTGTCAGGGGAGACAAGGTCGACACTTTTCACCCTAAAAACCAGGAGAAATGACCTTTTTGTGATTAACTTTGCAGCTGCTTGTTCGTTTACATTGTTTGTACGCGTTTGAACCATATTCGTGAGCAATTTACTCGTCCGCGAAGGGAGGGTAGAGTAAATTTCCCGCGAACTTTACTCTCCGCAAACCTGAGACCCATTTGAGAATGTTTCTAAGGCCAGAGCTGCCTTGATCTCGCGCAACCTGACAAGCAATGCACGCATATTTACCAAAAACACCAAAAGCATCCGACACTCGTCTCAATCCACCTTGCAGCCAATAGGATGCTATAGAATAGCCAGTGAGGCACTGGAATCAACATCGACCAGTCGATTAACATCCAGTGAGAAGTAGTAGCTCACGATCGGTATAGTGACATATGACCAATGAAATTTTATAAGCTTGCCACTTCCATAGCTCTCTTCAAAAATGTGCATACCATAAGAGCAAAGGGAAGCAGAACCAAACAGACAGCCATGATAGTAGCAAGCTTATCAAAATGTCACTAAAGCTGCTTGCTGGTTCCAGTAAGCAATGAATTGACGTTTGCACGTGTGATTTATTAAAAATCCGATCAATTGTCTTCATTATCGATATGGAAGTCGAAGTAGTGTTAATGTTGACGAATAATTACTATATTGACAACTTTCAAGGTAATAAAATCGGAATTATTTAATAATCTAGATACAAAAATGTATATAGTATGGTTGAAACTTCGATGGAAATATTTTATGTGCCCCCAGTCGGCAGACTTGCGCTTCGCCACTGTTCATGTCATCCCAGACTAATTTTTTGAAGATTTTTCACCATTTTGAACAGAACGCAATTTTTCAACCCATAGAACTTATTTGAAAGAAAACATGGAATGGGTCATTGCATAGCTAGTGAAAGATGATGGACAGTAATTGGCGTATTCTGTATGAAATGTAGGCGGCATGAGAGTCGCCGAACGTATCGACAGACTTCTATGACGTTGCCAATTGGTTTGAATGTAGAATGATCGAATCCATGAGATGGTCAGAGAGCTCTCATTATGGTGGTTTAAGGCAGCAAATGACAAGGGACTGGTGATTGGCTGGCATGCACATTGAAACTGCAGTGCTTTTAGGTGTTGAAAAGGCGTGCTTTGTGCTTTGAAGTCATCTCACTTTGAGTTATCGTTACACAGTTTGTTTCTCCATCAAGAGTCCTGACCGTTGTTGCCACTACCACATCGTTATCTATACCTTCTCCTTCTATAAGCTAGTCTCAAAGAGAATTGTTAGGTAAGGGTTTGTTTCAGAAGTTGCGGGAAACTGATTTTAGTACTGTGCATTGAGCAAAGCCATACGTTCAATTAATAAATATATAAAACTAATTAAATCTGAAGATTGCATAAAATGGCCGCTATCTTTGAAGATCACTATTGTAATTTGTAGCAAAACCTAATTATGATTAGGTAGCTTGGCAGATGTTTTAATTACCAGAATGTAATTATTAATATCTGATGACACGACAGAGATTGATCACGAAGATACGATTTGGAGAAGTAGGCAAAGATAAATAATTTTCTCGTTAACAATCTCCAAGGTAAAGTATTAAGGAGACAAAGTACCGAAAATACGTTTTCTCTCCCCGCCTGATCGTGCTAAACACGAGATATAATTGCACGTATTATTCAAATCTACCGAGACTTAAGTGGAAGAACGTAAGTATTACTTTAGCGCCAGTACTTGAGCAAAAATGCATCAGTCTTCTTTTCCCGACGAAACATGTACAGCGTTAGCAAAGACAAATGAGAAATGAGAAACAGGCCGCCGTACACAATTTGCCGTTAAAAAAGGCGAGTAAGAAATTTTGAAATACATTAATTACATTTCCGCGAGACTGAAGTACAAGATTGGAGGCTGCTCGGTTTCGCCGCTATCACATTCTTCTGCCTTTGGAAGGTCGGCACAGAACAGGGCGGCAGCATCAATAATTCAGGACCCTTATTAACTGCAGAACGCCGCGAAAGAGACGAGAGGCAAGTTAAGAACCCGCCGATGATGCCGGGAAAATACCATCACGCTATCGCTAGACTGTCATGCGTAATGGAAAAGTTTGCAACTGCCAACGAGAAGCTCATGTGGATGAGAATTTGAGAAACTATTAGTCAACGTACAAAGAAGAAATGCGCACATAACAATATCTTGCCATCCAGCTAGAGACAAAAAGAAATTGCTCGCAGCGGCAAAGAAATTGCGAAGTACCATCGTTGAGAAACATGGTTCTCATTTATTTATTTCCTTATCGAGTTGCATAAGCGAGATGTAAAAGGCATGAGCACTAAGTCAGCTGGCGGAAAATACGTCGCCAGCGCGCAATTTTAATATACATCTCCTCAACCAGCAAAGTTTGCGCTAAAACTAATTGGAGCATTGCAGCAAACAGCCGCAAGCAAGCATCAATGCCTCATAGTTCTATTCTTGGTTGTTATAACAATATTCGGCATATATTCCGACTGGCATCAGCAAACTACTTGTCAGAATCAAACCCGAAACTGAAAGACCTGAATGCAAATGATTTTATAGAGCTTAAGCTCTCAGGTGGAGAACAATATACACAAACACAATGCAAACTTAGCACAAAGCAGTGCTGTTGTGAGAAATGCGCAACGGCGTGGGAAAACGCTGACACCAGGTAGTAATATAAATTTCTAGCCCGTCTTGTAGACGTGTCTTACTAGCCTGCATTTCGTTGTGAACATATCGACTTGCCTACACCTGCTAGGAGCGACGTACAAAAACACGAAGCATGTCCAGTGCGAATTTATTAAATTTGAAGGAAAGAGGAAAACAAAACAAGGGTTGTATTAGTTTGGAAAATAACGATAGATATCTCAAATTCACATGCATCTCAAAGAAAATGTCGGTGTCTTGAACGAAGGTGATTATTTTGCTTCCGGATTTCCAGCAAAACAGAAGTGTGTAAAGCAGAAAGTTAATTTGTTGGTAGTGGAGGAGCCAAGTTAAAAGATATTTCAGCTTCGTAGACGCCATCATCATCAGTCATTACTGGCTTTTAGCTGTCAACTTTTTAACTGTCAATTGACATGAACACATAGTTCTGGCACAGTGCTCGTCACTTCAGTTTATGAAAGTGAATATGTTTGGGAGCTTACAACATAAAGAGTAAATAGGGAGTATTCATACACGATTCTCTATGTCGATGTGTCATTATGCCGTTCATTCCGGCGTAAAAACAGTATCCTTGCAGTTGAGTAAATTCAACAACGGCGTGGAGAGTAAATGCAGCACCAGCAGCGATATACAATGAACCGCCAACATGTATGTGTGATGCTTATTCAAGTTTGCAAAATATTTTCTTCGTGCAAATAAATCCAGCGCGAACTAACATTTATGTGCAATTTGGCATTGCGTTTGTGAACAACCTGATCCGGCTTGCATAATTCTAAACATGATGCGGCATTTTAGTAAGCATGTATTTTAAATTAGTAAGCCAAACTGCAGGGATGCGTACTACTACCATGGCTTGAACTAACCATCTGTTTCAAATAAATGTATAAGCCTTAACCATATATTTTTTAATTATAAACCTTGCGTTAGTACTAGAGCATTGTATGGAGTGGAATTACACCATGCCACTTTTACCTCGCAACTGACACAAATTGAACTCTCTTTTTTATTGTTTTATTTGCTAGCATATAATAGTTAATTCCATGTGTGAACGGTTTTCCTCTCCAAGTTATTTGCCAATTAAGCGCAGACCCGTGCGCGCACCGTAAAATTTGCATTGACGATTTTCCCAGAACCAAATAAACTGTTTATCCACACTTATTTTTTATAACCATACCTAGTGTCTGACTGAAAATTACTATGCCAGTTTCATGAAAACATTATTTACATTCAATGAAATAAAAACGCGCAACTCAAAGCATTTCAAACACTCTGCTCTCACAACTAACACCAACGGTCGTTACTCGACAGCAGCCAAAGGCTATTCGGACGTGGTTGTGTTGATATTAATTTCTGGGAAAACAACATTTCAAAATTTTAATTAGTGTAGTGGCTTCACTCTCGGCGCCTCTATTTGTACGTGCCTTCTCAAACACTTAACTCCTAGCCACTCCCATAACGAATTGCACGTCAAATCACCACCGATGAGTACAGAAGCTGTCTTCCATCAAGTGAATGGAAGGGGATGTAATTTTATTCGCCACCCCCATCAAGTTAATAGGTACCTAGAATTGTTCATTTGCGGCCAACTCTTTATCCTGGCGTCCCCAAGGAAAAGTTTTTAAGGAGCTATTTGGATCAGGATTATTTACTACATTCTTCAGCTGTTTCTGTCCGTATTTTGTTCCACCAGTGTGGTATTCGCTTGTTTTTCCCATTTTCACAAAGAATGGCGAAGATGTGAAGTTATTCACCGCGTAGGGGCTACTAGCACTACTGTGCGTCCCAGAGAGGTAACTGTCCACTAAGAAGATTTGGTAACAGCAAAAAGAGGGAGAGCTTCCCGTGAGTCCAGGAAGCCCTGGTGTTACTGCAGCCCGAAACGAAAGCCTCGATCGAAAGTTTAGATACCGCCGGTGTATTAAAAACTATCACGAAGTATAGCTTTCCCTTGTGTATTGAGTTTGAAATACGTTTATGTTACATGTAGCCGGGTCTGTATTGGCAATGAACGTATCATATCCTATTTGAGGCACGTCATATAAGAAGCGTGCTTCATTATCTCAGAGCATGGATCATCTCATGATATATCTCTAGTCTAAATAATCTACTTACAAATATGACACTTTTTGGGACTCAATATGGTGAATACTAAATACTATGGTAAATAGGATAACATGAACATTTCGGAGAGGCTCTTGAAATGTAATTACGCCACTGATAGGAAACCCCGCAAATTCATATTTCACGTACTGTAGGCGCATGGAGACCGCGGGTACGGCTCTGCTTAAAAACACAATACAGCATTCGAGAAGCAACAAAGGCTTTCCAATCTTGCCATAATGAATCCTTTGCCACTTTATTAGATTCGAATTCAAAAATTATCATTGGAGTGGCGGGGAGAGCGAGAGACACAGCAAGACAATATCTGTTCAGTATTAAACAATTGTGTTTTAATTGAATTTGGCTGGGTCGAGGAAAATCATCGTATCTTATCCGCGACACGCGCAAGGGAAAGCTAGAAGTAAATTGAGTTTGAAAATGTCAGTCACCTCAGCAAACATGCATTCAATTAAAACAAACTGATTAAATCATCACGACGTTGAAACATTGCGATTTTGTCAGCAAAGATATATAACATGTGAATTAGAATCAAAGTGACAGAAATTGAAAGCAGTACGTGTGCATTTTATTTTCTTGTTACTATAAAATATGCGATAATATTAGCGACATCATTTTCTTTTCTGAAGTAAAATTATGTGAACTCGAAACGTGTATATAGCGCACTGATCGTTTCATCCCTGCTGTTTTTTTTTTCATTTTGTAATGATGCCTGTTTTCTTTCAGACTAATTCAGGCAGCGAAATGAAACTCACGTTGCACGGTCTCGACGGTGAGCAGTCAGTAGTAGGTTACCCCCAAACCCACGTCATTACGAATGCGGCTTAGAACACACAGGACCAATAGTGCCCATCTCAGCCCCTAAATTCACTGCCTTGTTGAGTGCATTTATTGAAGCAGTGACTAGAACCAACTAGAACCGTGCTATGCAAAGCCCGTAGGTGCAGGGTGCCTATAACTTCCCTAAAAGCTTGCAATTAATTTATTTCCCTAGAAAGCAGAAGAACCATTCTTGAACTTCGATCCTTCATTCAATCATCTTAGAAACCTTACAGTTCTATCCAAGAAGCTCCGACTCGCTATTATGTTTTGACAACAGCATCGCCAACGGCATGAACGTGAACTGAGCTGATCGAAACGAAGCAAGCGGAAGGCGAGAGATCCACATCCTGTAGGGAGCACTCGTTAAGCACTAGTCAGCAGAAGAGTCGTTTGTCTTTTATTTTGCATAAGCGACTGACGTCTAGCATGATACGTCATCGAGTCGTGGGAGCAAAAGGAGCGGTGGTCTTTGGAAGAGGAAAGGTCCTTAGCGAGGATTGAGTGAGCGGCGTCTCTCGTCAAGGGACGAAAGGAATTCCCAAGACGTGCTTCCGATATTGGCGACCATTCCATTCGCCAAAGATAAAGACAGAACGTTGAATTTCACTCTCAACTCCACACGGACAAGTTTGGCGTCGGATTCTTGGTGGGTGGCCGAAGACGTGGTACTATATAGATATGGTGATCGCTCGCACGGGATAAGATAATTTGATTTAATTCGTGGGGTAAAGATGACCGTGCAGAATAAGGCTATAAATTAGTTCCACGTTAAGTCCGCGGGTCGTTAATCAAGCGACGGCGACTATGCCGGCGTCATAGTCGTCGTCGTCATCGTCATCGTCATCGTCGTTGTCGTCGTCGTCATCGTCGTAGGAGACTGAACTTCAAGTCAACGACTCGCTCATCTGTGCCGTGACTTAGCGCCGACGCTTGCAGGTTTCTTTATAGATTTGAGTGAGAATTCTCTGATGAGTGATAAATTATAGACGTGCCAAACGATATTCCCTAATGATTCCTCGATCAATTTAACGTTAGATCAACATTTTCCCCATCGACTTTCAAACCCATTCCACAGCTTGAAGATGTTTTATGCTTTTTTCGAGTTCCAATTTTTCTTACGTATAGACAAGGACGCGACTAGAAAACTTGAAGAACGAAACTTCAATTGCAGCAACGTATGTCGGGTGACAACGATGTATTTATACGCCTAACATTCTGGAAGCCTCCTGTCACCTACTTCCATGCCCACAAAACTAACAAACACTTTGCCAGTATTCATCCGGGCGAGCAAGATCAGATCCACTGAGCGGTGTCTTACGATGACAGCCGCTTGTAAATCGGAGGGTTAAATGTAATCAACGGTTAACGCTGTTCAAACCAATTACCGCATGCAAATCGCGGAAATTAATTTGGATTATCTCTCTCACGAAGAAACTTCTCGGTGTAGAATATTTTCACTTGTATTGGGCCAAGGCGTGGTATCGTGTGCATAGTAAATATTCCATCCTATTACACGCAGGCAAAATCATACCGGTAATACTTCGAAACTCAGAGCGGCAAACAATGTCGTCCGAAAAATAACGTTTTCCCACGACGACGTGATCGAATCGTACCATTTCTTATCTCTGTGACTGACTTTAGATGCCCTTTGAAAAGCTCTTCAGAAAACAACGGTCAACTTTTCAAATTCATCAGTTTAATAAATACCAGACTTTGCGTTAGTGCAGAAGGATTCAGACTCGTCTCACATCGGATATTTCTAAGAGGATTTTATTGAGAGTCTCAATCAGCTTCTCATAATTTCGGTGTTGTACAAGATTGGTGTGAATGCACTGGTTATGAGAGTTGGTGTAAGCCTCGTTTATGAACTACGAAGCCAGAATGTCTGCCATGTGCCAGAATACAGCTAGTGCTAGTGTTAGCTTGCGAGTTATTCTGAATTGTCTATGCTGAAGTGAAGTAAGCGAAAGTTTCGCGCTACCGTGAGTCTGCTGAAACTCTTTGGGGGCGCTGAGAAGCGTTAAATCACAGCAAATCTGGACCAGATCCAGCAGCCGCTCGCTTCCTTAAAGGGAAGATCGTGAAGTGAAACGAAAAGCATCCTAGATGTGACTTACGACCAAAGACTTAAATTTTAGAAAGCGAATCAATATTCCTGACAAAGATTGCAGGAAGTGTGATGATAAATCTAACAGAGAAAATAGAATGGCAATTTGTAAAGAGCTGTTTTGCTGAGTTTCCGCTTGTTTGGAATACAGATTTCGTTAAGACGTTCGATTATAAAACGCATTTCCGTCAATCTATTGCAAAAATAAAGTCGGTATTCCTTGGCACGATTTCTAGCTCGCGTAAAAGTCATTCCGCAGTCAATCTCGCATCACTCATACGAATTTCACACTCACAGTGTGCTCATGTTTGTTGAAGCCACTTACTGGCTCGAGACATTTGATTGATATAAAAAAGTGCGAATTTCAGAATATTTCCTTCTATCGAAAGGAATCTTTGAAAAGCGCATAAATTGAAAACGAATAAGAAAAAACTTGTGAGAGCTCGACTAGTTCGCGCCTCGCCTGTCTCAAGTGTGACATGGCGAATTACAAAACCATACGTGCACCAATATCAAGAAGTCAAAAACACGTCACTACTCACAACGACTAAAAAGTTTTAGTCGACATTATTCGTAAAAGGAAACTCCCGGCAGCTAAACGAGGTAACATTCGCGAGGAAAGGTTCTCGTCGCGAAACCACATGTATTTTATATTTAATAAACAAAACTACGCTATATGTACTACCCACTGGGAAAGTGCATCTTGTTAAAGCTAAGTGATCCCTTGTTTATGATTTTATTTTCATTTGTAGGAGCTCTTCAGTGAAGTTCTTCTCTTAACGTTGTCGTATGCTGTATACGGTGTACAACAAAAAGTCACCAGCACTAGCACAAAACAACGCTTTGAACTTGTAGAGGGGTACCTGTGCTGGAAAGATGCTAAAACACTGTTCCTTGAACAAACTATACTATTAGGAGCAAGAAGTCTCGCGTAATTCCCAGTCATAATGCACTACCTACTTCAGTTGATACTCCACTACACTGCGTTTGCCATCGTGGAGGTCCATACAGAGTGTAGGTACAGGATAGGTAGAAAGTTTCCATACGTGGCAAATATAAAATACTCTACTTAGCGGTCCAATTCAATTTGGCATGTAAATCCCTCACGCCCTCTCATCACCATTCTATACCTCATCAAACTGTATAATAATAACCCGAAGCTTACTTCAGCTCAAACTGGCACGTATTTCAATCATGTTACGAATTGCCCCGACATTCAAAGCTCGGTGATTGTGAGCGTCGCGAGTTTCGAGGGACGAAAATAATAAATACAACCCGCTTCCGTTCCCACCAATGGCCCAGGTGACTTTCAGCTCACAGTCCCACCGGGTCAAAAATGTTAATACAAAACCAACGCGACGAAATTCTAATATTGATGGCGTTTCGGCACATAAATAATTCAGTTTCCATTTTCCAACAACGTCTCGCGGCATGAAGCAGAGCAAAAGCTGCCGTCGCGAAAGCCGGCAGACGGCAGAAAGTTAGCGTACGGTCCCGAAGTCAACCGCGACGAGTAAGCCACTGAAATCCAATGCATACTTACACAGGCGGGAGTTGTAGAAGAATGTCGACCTGTCTTTGCTCTTGACATAGTATCAAACTCTTAGTAGACAAGACGTATGAACCCGTTGCAAATAGAAAACCAGAAAAGGTGACGGGCCAAAATTTCCTTTAAGTTATCAAAAAAACAAGAACTTATATTCGGAAATAGACATGAGTGGAATGCTTGATGCTTGAATGCTTGAATGCTTGAATTAACCATAAGGGTAACAGTCTACGAAGAAAAATAACTCAAATGTTAAATGTTTTATGCGATACTTTTATTTTTGTGCGCGGTATATTAAATACGACACCGTGTACGAGCTATAAAGAATACCACTTTTGAACGAAATTCCCAGGTTCTAATATAATGAGGGTGCGTATATATTATTACTTAAATCGAAAATTTTCTTCTCGGACATTTAGAAGTTTTCCCTTGTGCTTTCTGTACCACCATGACAAGCATTTTCATTTCATAGAGGAAACGATTACCAAGAAACAGCTATTCTACACCTAACAACCGCCATCTACGGCTAAGCTATAGCCTCGAAAACGTTATATTTCCGCCGCTTTTATATCGCGACTTTCCGTCCAAACCCCGACGAAGCGCCATCAAAGCGATCACGAAAAAGACAATTCGCAAAGTTTCGTCGTGAAAATGTTCACATCACAAATGACTGTTACGAGATGACGCGCGAGCTATATTCTGTTATTAAATAGCTTCGCGAGCGAAGACGAAACGTACATGTTATTTTTGGTATCATTTCAAGATATGTCAAGGCTTGATTCAAGCGATAGAAGCCTTATGCGACACGTTTTTGATTTAGACATTTCATTTCACTTAGGCGAACTTGTGTAGCATGACGGAATAATGATAGACTAGAAATTTAATCAGCACCAACGATATGGCTTTTAGGAATTTATCATTTCAAAGCAACAACACATTTTTTTTTTTGTAAACATGTACACATTTTCTTTGACGTTAGCATCCCCAAAGCAACGCATGGAGTACTCAACTAAGAAATTATACTTAAGTTGAAATTTAAGCAGCACTTCATCAGCTACTATATTCAATGAACAGGATAGAGCTCGCGTCAAAAGCTGAGAGGAATCCTATTTAAGTCTCGGCTGGAGGTTCCATCGTCAACGTGCTTATAGAGTAATCAACTCGGTGGGTAGCAACGAACGTCCTAGCAACCTAAAGCTAGCGCCATGTGTGTCGGGAATCGTGTGTATTTAATTGCGTCGCGACGCTGATATGAGAGAACCAGCCGACGACGCCGGAATAGGTACATTTATAATCTACGTTGTGCAAACTGCTAAGTCGAATACACCGTCGAATCTCTAGAAGCCTTTGCAATTGGACCACAATACGATGCATGTGGACTAGGGCATGAGCTAACCCTTGATGACGAGCATTCGCGCAGTACGATCATAAATTAATTGCAATCCAGGTACTGGTACAACCAATATTAATAGCAGAATGGTAACCTGGAAGCTCTACAATCTTGCATTGGCCTGCTAAACTTACCCTAAGTACACGTAATTTAAAGCAGCGGATTGGAAATAGCGCATTTAAAAACACTATTTAAATCAATTTGTCTATTTTGCAATTTTGAATGTAAATCCATATGGCATGTAAGGTAAACCTAGTAACAATGCACTAATAAAGTGTATCCAAAATTGTTTTATCAACCAGGGAAACGTTACATAAAGTGTAATTGTTGTTGGCTTGGTGATAACAGATTTATAGGAACTTGTTTGTTCTCAAAATAAAATAATGGAGTCTATTTTCGCGAGAAGATGAGAAGATGGAACGGCGATAAGACAAGGATACGAACGATCTAGTTGACGACATGCGGCGACCATAGAGCGTCTGTTCATGACAGATCTCTACTGCGTCTGATATGCTGGTGACAACCAAAACTAGATGACGTTATTGTGTGCGCTCGACGCACACACAATGTATATATAT
>QKMV01000425.1:0-23000 GCA_003287335.1 Lednia tumana
GTTAGCGAAACGTTGGCAGTTTAGTATCAGTGAAGTTTTCAGCAGTTTAACCCAGTTATTAACAGTTTTTTAAAAACCGACGTGGCTCTTTTAAGCCGGTATCAGTGGTCAATGTGGCAATACTAGAAATGCAGAGAACCCAAGTTCAAATCCCGGTCGAGGTGAAAACATTTACTCTAAAATCACAATCCCCATCCGTTCCGTTCCGTTCGTTCCCCGTCCATTCCCCGTCCGTTATAAAATGTTAAACATATGTTCCCGTTAGAGCAAAAGTTCATATTTCACGATTTTCCCAATATTTATCTAAACGATTCTTTTTTGATCGTGCTACTGCACAAATTAAATTACAAGCAATACTTTTTCAAAATCCCCGTCCAATTTCTAATCACTTTAATTTAATTATTGAAGAGTATAAGGTATCGTTAATATTTAACAAGATGATTTGTGTTCACCAACATACTTTTCTCTTTTCTCATACAAGATTTCTGCCAGCTTCTTTTACGTCATGCAATCGTTCCTCGCCAAAACAATTCCTTTTCCACATACATTTTCTTTCTTGGGAACCACGCTGAGTTATCGCCCGAACATTTCTAAAGGGTTAAATAATGGATCTGTTATGCTAGATAAATATGATTATCACCTGCCACCATCTGCCATTGGCTATTTGACTTTATTTACTGCGGACAGATTTTGAAAGTTTGCCAAACTACCAGTATCGTGAAATTACGATGCATTTTCTCCGCGAATCGGACACTAACAACCATGTATGGAATTGCGAGTGAGTTATTACTGAATAGTGTGTGTTTGTATCCTTTCCCTGCAACTATATACAGATCCGATAAATTCAACTCCTTTCAACGCGAATATATCAACTAGATGCTTAATTACACCGAGACAGCGATGTTAGTAAGGCTCTTATTTGTTAATCAAACACTTGACTGGCTGATATATGCTTGTGTTTTGCTCGAAACAGAGCCGTTGGGCTGTAATAGAAAGTTGCCAGGAAAGTACCCACAGTACTTGTTAACAGCCAACGTAAAAGTATGTGTGCAACTTCAAAGTGACACGGGAATTCATTCCAGTGAAACACATTTAAAAGAGTTAGAGTTGGAATAAGAGCTAAAAGCAGAGACAGGAAAACTCAGCCATGCATTTTGAACGAGTTTCAAACGATATTTAATTATTTCGCTGTTTATTTAATCGAGATACGATGAACGTTACTTAGCTCTCAATGGTTCCGGCATTCATTTAGAGAGGGTGGGTTCGGTATTTTGGGCAAATTCTACGTGATTTATCTCGAACCACTGGAGAGGACATACCCCAACCAAGAAAATATTGACCTGGTAATCTTTCTAAAGATTGTTATTAAACTATTATTATCGCCACTTTGACACCTTTCTCTTATCAAACATCGTTCACACCATACGTCTTATTGCAAACTGAAAGTAGTTCGCTCATTCGATCACACGTCACTCTTCTACGACCGAGGACCATATCTGAAAGCAATGAAAAATGGTCAACCCCCCCTGCGTGTTCTAAAAGGAATGTTCGTTTTCTGAAAGCGCTCATCTGGCCAAGTGTTCGTTTCTGTCTTATCCAGACATCAACGAGATGAATGAACTGCTAGACAGCTTTCTCGTGGAAATCGATATTCTTTCAAGTAGTCTCGGACTGTGATATGATAGGTCTATAAATGGATCGTGAACGTGATATCTTATGTAGGAAAATAGCACGGCCGAAAGTTAGGCGGACTTGAAATTATTGTTGACCGCCTGTGGTGGGAAACCACGACACGATGCATTTGTCCGTTTGACATTCAATCATGAATAGAACTTTCTATTACCTACGTGTTCTTCGTATTTCTACCAACTCCGCTCGCTCGAATTGGGGTAATTGGCGTAGATTTATTCACGTCCAGCAGCGCTCCCGGTTCCGATCAATCAGTTTATTATACAGGACCAGAAGCTACGGGGTGGTTGCTTAATTAATTGAGTGCTCTAAATCAGTGCTTAATCAGATTTCAATCCACATGCACATGCATATATGGTTACGTACCGCAGTTTATCCAAAATGCCATTTAATATTTGTATTAGATTACCTTGTGACTGCAGACGTTTCATGTTTCGTTTCAATAATACAAACTCTAGGTGAGGTCACTTGATAAATAGCTCCCTACCCATATTTCTACCTCTAACCACAGACCAAATATTGCCGCAAGGGATGAACCGCGCTAAGCAAACAGTTTCTCCACTTACATCTTTATCCAGCTCACGAAACGCATAAGCTTCAAAACGGGAAGATGAACGATTTTATGTCTTCATTATTTAAACTCTTTCCTTTAAAATGTATGATAACTTATTTCTATTTTCCCGGAACATAAGATATTGCCATGGTAAATTGATGGGGAAACGTTCAATTTTCTTTTAACTGTTTTCTTTTTTACGCTACACTCAAACAGTCGCCATGAATGGTTGAATTCAGACTCTATAACGGCTACAGTCTTGAATTGTGGATAAGGGGTTATTGATGATTTCGAACATTTGTATGTTAAAGCAAGGGGAATGGGTTTACGTACGCTATCTTATGCAAATTTGACGTAGCAAGTAGCAACCGTGGCTCCCAGCGACCGCGACGTGGCGGCCATACACTGCGCAGGATAGAAAATACTCTTAGCTCTAGGTCTTTACACAGCTTCAAGTTTCCACGATAACTACGGGCTTACTAATGACTTCCATTTGGCATTCGCCATCTTGACGTCATAGCCACCAACAATATTTATCACGTGGACAACAAAGGTCATCTTCACTAAGAATCGCATCATGAAACGATGATGGTCCTTTGGCGACCGGGTTTTTCCCGCGATAAGTTGGGTCAGCATTTTAAAAAACAATTTACAAGCTACAAAGTTCAGTGAACACGATCGCGTCAACAAGAAAATTCGTCCCGATTTCATCCCGATTTCACTCCCTCAAGAGGAAGGACATAAGAACTCTAGCCCGTTCGATTTCACGATACAATTTCATGCACATAAATTATGTTCATGTGCATGGTATATCAAGCCGAGGGAATACGTAATTGGTTTTAACTTTCTCAGGATATATAGCTTACACCACGTGCCTTTCGGCTTTATAATATGTGCAGGATAATAATAAATAGTCGCGCATGCCTGTGGCTGTTATCAGATACGTAGGTGTTCGTATATCCATGTTCTGGAACGTGTACTCAAGATTCAAGAATAAATCCAGAGTTTCTCGGTAGCATGCGCGACATAGCTTCTTGTGGGTTCAAGGATATACGGACGTCGGTACCATGATCATAAAGCAGTACTGCTGTAGCAAAACGAAGCGTCCTTGCATGAGCTAACATGTGGCTTTGACTTTTCTCTCAATAATTAATGCGTTATTATAAACACGCCAAAGGAACAGCGCAGTTTTCTTGTGAGAATTTTCTGTTGAAATGTCGTACAGTCTTCAAGCCTGGAGCATAACGTCTATGTTATGGCTAATGAGTGTGTGTTATTTGTTAACAAATATTTAATGTAAGCATCAAATCAACTCCACTCAAAATAATTGAAGCAAACTTTGTTTATTGAACAGGCTGATGTATACGAAGATCACAAGCTAGTGCCTCATCTTCAAAAGACCAGTTTGTCTTAGCAGTCGCTTGCAAGTGGAGGATTGGCAAACAAGAGCCATAGCACCCAATTCCTATAATGAATATACCCTTCACATAGATTTAGCTCATAATTAGCCTTGCGGCTGTTTAATCAAGAAGTTGAGTATTGTATATTTTACTTGATTTGAGTGATTTACATCAAATTTTCAAGAAGATTACCTTAGCTTTTCCCTACCAGCAGCTAGACTGATTGAATGTTAGACAACCGTAGACGACACGACAGTTACAGCATGTAGCAATTTATATCTCGTCAACCACACCCTTCTAAGTTTACATTGAGCTCAGGGAAATTAAGCTGCGATCACGCAACCAGGAGCCGAAGTTGAAACCAACATATTCTTGAGTCTCTCTCGAGATTCCTGACTTGGGGAGTACGGAATTAAGATTCTGTGGGCTCGCTTCGATCGGCCAAGGCTGTCAAACTATTCGAGATAGATTGTGTCCAATCTTTCGGCATTTCAATAAGATCCAGCAAACTTTACTAATACAATAATCTCGGAGTAAAAAACATAAATTTGAATAAACTTTGAAGGGTGGCATATTTTTTGAACGTGCTTTGCTGTTTGACAGTCACTGGTTAAATTATTGTCAGTTCAGTTTGACCGAACAGATTGTAAAAGTTAGAACTTAGCACCAAGCGCGGTAAACGCGCTGTATGCGTGTAGTTGTATTGTAATTGGGATGTTGTAGGTTCGATTCTGATGACCCGATGTCCGGGTGTGGTTTTCCTTGATTTCCCACAACCATTCCAGGTAGATACTGGAATTGGTCCCCCACTAAAAAGGTCACAACCGTCTGCTTACTAGCTCCCATTCCCCTGCCTAACTTCTCAAGCCGCGATGAACCTTTGGAGCTCTTAAGGATCAAATTCTAGAAATAACACCGCAAAGTGTTTAATTTAATATTATGGATACTTAAAAATACAGCTGAGAAAATTCTTCCGTCATCCTGCATCGAATTGTCAGCTTATATGTTTTCAACAAAAATTAACGTTCTTTCTACGTTTCCATACCGTTGGAGCGCAATTTTGGAAATATATTGTCATGCCACACATTTGCCAACTTGATGCCATGCGAGCCCTTTTTGGGAAGGTTTTTGGTCCGATTGAGATTATATACCTAATTTAATAAGTGAAGTTAAAAATTCAGGCAAATTTATGGCCATTACAGGAAAATATGAATGCCCGTGATTCGCGGCGTCTTCGGGGGGATCCAAAATTTTCTGAAATTTCAGGTTGACTTCATAAAGTAATTTATTTCTGACTAATATTTGCATTGCGGAATACATTCCTATTGAGATGTTTGCCAGAGCGAAGCCCAAATGTCAAGGTAAAGCAGAAATATTTTGAGGTGAAGCCCATTGAGTGGAAGCGTGATCTGCCCATCGGGGTAAATGAAAGCTAATTCAACATAAATGGCGTTTCCGCTGCCTAAAAAAGGTAGGCCCACACCAGGGCTAAGCCAAAATGTCAATACCAGTTCGTAGCCCAAGTTTGTAGGCAAAGCTCACTTGGTGGACTTATGTAAGGGAAATTCCCAAATTTGATCAAAAGAGGCAAAGCCCAAATTAAAACGCGAATCATAGAATGACAAAGCCGAATGTGCAAGGCGCAGAACGAATTTAGTGGTGAAGCCTAAATTTCGTGGCGAAACCGAAATTATCTGGCAAAGCCAAAATATATCTAAATCAGCCCATTAGGCGGAGTGTCGGCTAGCTGCCATAGTCTCGTGACCGCGCTTAAGTGCAAAAAATATATAATTCAATAACGTTTGTTTAAAAGAAAACGACGACGTTATAAACAAGCAAATGCAATTGCACCATGCCTGCATCAGGATCAATATTTAATGAGCGATGTGACATCGTTAAAAGTAAATTGATTTTAAAATTAACGCTTGGAAGTGTTTTTGTGAGCATCGATAATTACTAACTGTCGAGACAAAGGCTTGTGTAAAACGCATCGAACTGTAACACAACACCTATTTACCGAATTCGAGCTTGATCATTATTTTGATTGTTGCTTTTCTCTTTGATCTCTGGGCAAGAATAACATGTTATCTGATATTTTATTGATGCCATTAACTTTAAAACTCCAAGTTGTATGATGCTGCATTCTAATTTTGATTGTTTTTCCGATCAGAATTTAATTTATAGTGGTCCTTTTGCAATGTCTCATTATATAATAGAAATACCATATTTGTCGCGTGTATTTTTTTTTCAATCATTTTCCCGCATGGTCAGGGAATTTCTCCTAATCTAATTTCTATCGGACAGCACATAATCAATACATGCATCTGGTTAACATGTGTCCCCGAGCCACGAACCCCGATCCTTGCTCGTCTGATATGCAGCAGATCATGCATGCTGAATCAAAAAAGGGTACGCTGATTTACTTAAGCCCAGAGTCTAGCTGCAACTCTGTTAATGTGAAATGAGAACCCATTCAATGCTTCAAAAAAGCAACGCACTTTCTTTGCTCTTTGATTATCTCTATAATTCTTCGTACGGTGCTCTCCATCTGTGCAGTAATGTTAACTTGTCGAAAACGAAAAAACCGTGCCTCGAAATGGTGATATTCCCCGTGAAATAAAATCTTATATTCTCTCGCAAAACAAAATTCTCCGTGTTTCATGACGTTGTACGTCGTACATCTTATTTCACATTTAAGCCCTCTAACATGGCATCGAAATGGGTATAGAGTGGTAAATTATTTTTGTTGAGCTTGGATCGGTTTTCTCTTCGGTGATATCGCATTTCGTTATTATGAAGAACATGCATGTTTACTTAAGAATGGCTACAATAAATAATACATTAAAGCATGTAATATGAGCACTTCCTTACGTACCAGGCTTCTAATTCCCTTGAAGCCATTATTTCGTTTCCTTTCCTAGATGTATATCAATTTGTGTTGTGTATTTAATGTCTAGGCAAGACATAGCTGTAGCAGCATGAAAATATGTGTCCTTATACGAACTACAGTAGTTAGTACTTAATTTTAATGCCTTGAAAAAAAAAACACATCTACACGTCCCCGTAGTCCTGCATGGGAACATTGAAACTAAACAGTTCTACCATGTGCAAATACACCAGAGACGCAATGTCAATGTTTTACGCAAACTTGACATGGTCACTTCCTATTTGCATCTGAAACTAATGACAGGCTGGTATATTTTCATCAGCTCGTGGCACTGCGTTATTTCTACGAGCAACACCAAAAAATCCTGCATCTGACGGAAAATCAAGCAGCAGCCGTACCGCATCTCGCAATCTAATTAAAAGCTGAAACAGTTAACACCAACTACGACGGCGCCGACGACGACGAACTTGACGTGGCAAAGTATCCTCGCCCAATCACCAGAGTAAACCTCGTGTGTCTATTTACTATCGCGAGAAAACCCAATTAGTAAACAGTCCCGGAAATACGTCACACTACCAAGAAAGCCATCACGCCGGAACTAGCAATGACCCTGGTCATACTAATCGTCAGCTCATCGTAAGCTTAAGCGTGTCAAACGATTTCAACGTCACGACGTCGCGTAGAAGCAGTGCTGCAGCGTCCATCGACATCGGGCAAGGCCGCCGCTATAGACGCTGGCTGTTCGGATGAAACCGGCCGCAGCGGCGGCGGCGTCGTCGACGTCGTTTATGTTGAAGGCGACGCCTCCTCTTCACATCATGAGGCGGCGATAATGTACGGCGGGATGGTGAGCAGTCATCCGCCAGCCAAACATGGCCGTCATAGACACTCCTCGAGGCCGATCTACCGAAGACTGCTCAACTATGTGAAACAAGCGTGGACTGGAGTCAAATTCGCTTTAGGTATGGGAAGCAAAATAGAGTATATTGGTTTATCTGTAAGCTGCAGAGTCGTTTGTTGGGACCTATATTTTCAACGGGGTTGGTGTGGTCCTGAAAGGCTTTTTAGTGTCATGAAAAGTTCCCAACTGACACTATTTTCAACCTGAAGATGGCAGCACCACCGCTAACAAAACTACCCCTAACCATGATGCGGCACTATTCAGAGGCAAAAAGTAGTTCACATCTGAACCAAACCGTTAAAACTATGATCCCCATACAATGGCAACTTTTCTTTTGGATATTTGTGATGTCCATTCGAACTCTCTTGGGACCAGTCGGAATTCAAAACGAATTTGTCCAGAATACGGCCGTTCTATGTTTGATATAAATAGCGATTATCTCAGAACTTTTCTGGAATGGTTTTGGGGAATAACGGGAAAAACAGAACCCGGTTATCCGACCAATAAGTTCGAACCCGGCACCCACTGGTTGCAATGCAAACGCGGTTTTGTTGCGTTATAGCTCGGTATTTCTTGTTAATGCACTTGTGAGAGGTCGCTGCACAATCGTTCAGTGTGGGGACTTAACTTAAGTTTCATGGTAATCTCGTCAAGAACGGAATTGGCTTCTGCGGATGGTCTGAACGTCAAATTAGTGTAGTTGATACGCAAGCCCGAGTTTAATTAAATCTAGCATAGGGTTGTCAAGGAATATTTTATCTTGCTACCTTATATAATGAGACAACTTTACAGAGCAAGCAGGAATTCTCAATTACCCCTTGGTATTCCATTGTTTTCCACTTTGCTATCTTGCCGAATCAGAATTGATTATTGGAAAATACAGAAGACAAAAGGCAAAGAGCCAGCCTTTCCAACGCTTCTGTGAAAGCACAATCTATTTACATGTTGAAATCGCTGTTCACTGCAAAGCCGCTCTCGGCGTTCTTTGGTGGAGGAGCCAGGTTCGGACTATTTTGCGGAGGTGCCGGGCTAACATTGCTTTTTGGTGGATGTGCCGCGTTTGGTTTGGTTGGCTGTGTGAGCTGGGTTAACGGATACTCTGCAGAAATGAAAAGGTATTCAATGAAAAGTGGTGCACCATACATCGACAGCTTGAAAAAAGCTTGGTATTCAGTATTTTTATTTGCATTACCTCCTTTTAATTATAAGTTTTATTTTCCCACAAAACGATAAATAATTCTGCAAGGCCAACTATAATCCGTTTCGCCCGCTTGTGGTGTGAAAGCGTAACACTAATTAACTATCCTCAATTACGCTGCCACAGTATTTTTCAGAGCAATGTGGAAACTAATAAAATGATAAATTACCTCCTATCATAATTCAGGTAGGTACTTAAGAGTTAAGACATTACACATGCAAACAATATAAATATACTTCGGGTTCGGTTGTACAAGATGGTTCTTAGATATGACAATGGAGCCTGCCACACTTCATTTCACTTCGATAGGCTTCGCTTCAAATTACTGGTCTAGAATATTCAATTCACATTTTCATTTCCTGTAAATGCGGACTAAGCCAATATTAATTTATAGAGCTAGCTTCGAAAGCTGAGTCAAAACAAGGAAGCGCCAAATTGCTTTTATCAGATTTCAATATAAATGGCGCTGTTCTGTTGTCAGAACTATGTCAAACCTTAAAATAATTAGCTCGCAGTGCTGCATTTCTATGCAGACAATGAGAAACCAAGCCCGTCCATTGAAAATAAACTTTAGGCACAACTTTGCTTGTTAGGTAGCATGGAAAATATCAGCTAACCTTTTTATGTTTTAATATTCATTATTATGCGAAAAGCTGTGGGCTATATAGTTGGTAAAATGCACTCTCTGTGCATAAATCCAAGTATAAAATCTATTTACTCGACGAAACGATGCAACTTTGTGTAACAGTAGTAACATCAGCGCTCCCAGTGCTAGACAACATTACCATTTCCTTGTAGTCTCCTAATTACAGCCAAGTAAATTGTAATCTACATCCAGAAATATCAATTATTCATCAACCACGATATCTTCTTTTGCAAGATGCCTAGTTTTCAGTTAGAAATCGGCCTCGAGCAGACTATATAATGTCAGCTCGAGCTTATTTCACGGCGCATTGATTCCAGCCCGTGTTCGAACCAAGACTAATCAAGCAACTTTTCCACCGCACAGACTCCGAGTTTGAGGACCTCGAAACGCCCCCTCGCTATCGTCCTGACAGCATCGCGGCCCTCTGCCGCGTGACGCGCTTCACGGAGGATGAACTCAAGAGTATCTACCGTGGTTTCAAGGCCGAGTGTCCGACGGGAGTCGTCAAGGAAGACACGTTCAAGGTTATCTACGCACAGTTTTTCCCGCAAGGAGGTGGGTAAATAAGGCAGATAAGAATATTAAAATCACTTCAAAAATACCTGCTTACTAGAGGACTCGAACCCCGGACCTTTTGCTTACCGGGCAAATGCTCTAACCACTGAGTTAAGCAAGGTACTTAAGGTACAAGTCCTCGAGTAAGCAGGTATTTTTGAAGTGATTTTTATATTCTTTAAATTATTACTAGCCGTGTATGTGGCTTTAAATGTTTAATCCTTGTCAAGGCAGATAAGGGCCGGTGTTACAATGTCTGGCTTAAGTCCAGTCAAGTAAACCTCCGGCTAGCAGGTATGCTAAATGATAGAACATACAATTTTACCTCGTACTCATCCTCTGTCTACATCCTCTGTAGACATTGTAATTCAGGCCCTTGGTCCGGTTGGCTGTTTTAGTATGAAGCCTAATGTGAAGCAGAAAAACTCGTTTGGCGGGTCATATTCACCAGCATCGAGCCTCTAGACTCTAGAGGCACCTGTAACCGCTTCTGGGGGCTGCGTGTTGGTGAATATGGCCGCGTGAAAAGAGTTTTTCTCGTTCAGATTCAAGGTTACACCACTTTCTTGCAGTTTTACCTCTTGAGTCAATTAGACTCTATGGGTTTACCAATTAATTTTAATTTTTTGAGATAACTTTCATAAAAAGAATTTCATTGCTTGCGGTCGGATGGTGTCATGTTTGTTGTTTTCTTCTTGGCGGTTTGCACTCTGTTAATTTTCTTGGGAAAACTTGTCAGTTGATAAGTTTCAACTGACAAGCTTTCCTAAGAAAATTAACAGAAGACAAACCGAAAAGAAGAAAACAACATTATCCAACGGCTCTGGAAGTCTTCAAAATTCGTTGTCATGTTCGACCAATTTGGTAAAATCATCGCTGTGGAGTGAAACTGAAAATGTGCAGGGATCTGTTAGGTATGATGTTTGATGGCCTACTGCTATTTATGTAGATTTCTTCAAAAATAGTCGTGTGTGGTGTCATATAGACCCCGCACATTCATTTCGCCGTCCGATCTGCCGGTTGTGGGACAAGCGTGCTGCTAGGATGGCCGAGCAGGGGTCGGGCGTTATCACGGAGGCGGCAAAATTTTGTTTTGTATTTTTATTAGTTTAATAGGTACTAAAATGTAACTTAAGCCTGTTCATTTTATCGTGAAAATGAGACTTGAACTTAAGAGAAGTGCTAAAAATTAAGGACGACTGCAGATGGAAATGAAATAAGCTAGCCCCCTAAGCGCGCGCAGATTATCGGCTTGACTCCTGGCTGCTGCCAGTTTTGTAAGGACAATCCTACTTACTTAACGTGCATTTAGTAACTTATGTTTCCGTAGGTCATTCTGCAAAAACCGATTTCAGCAAACTTATAGGCGTACCATAATGGCGACATACCTGACATATATGGCTTGACAGAACGAACCAAACTTGCCGGCTACGTCAAATGGAAACTTAAGAAAATCTGTACGTTTTTATGTCCCTGGTTTCAATCTTGGTTCCACTTCCAGCATTTGATGAAAATCGGTTTCCTATCTCAGTCCCGGTCTTCAGTTTTCGGAATGTCAGGGTTCTGATGACACAGTGAACGTCGGAAGCGTAAGGGTTACGACCCCGGTCTCAGCCTCAATCACGTAAATCAAGATCGTGGTCGCGTTCTCGCGTCATAAAAATACGTTTTTTCAGGGGCTTAGCACCCCGGTTTCTGTCCCGATTGCTGCCTTGCATAATGCACCCTTTTATGTGTGGGTGAGTGGGTACTGTGTAGGGCGTACGTTCTCACGCAGCCAACTCGATTACTCGCGGGATCAGCTGGCAATTTGCAGGGCTTATAAAATCGTGGCGGGTAGCCATGTCGAGGGTGGACAAGGGTGGGTGGTTCGAGGGACGAGGATAAGGAGGATCTTTAGTCGAATACTTCTTGTTCGCCGGCATTAAACAAACCAATCGGCTGTGTTTCAGTCAAGAAAACAAGTAAAAGTATCGCGGGCGGCAACAAGGCTTTTCATTAGTTCAGGATTTTCTTTTAACTACACGAAAGGTTGGAAACATAAAACGGTGGCAAAGCGGTGATTAAATGTCAGCGTTTCGCGCGCTCAGATTTATGACGTAGAGCGTGGAACGGATGAAACGCGTTCAGCAGAGCGGATGAAAATTACTTGGGTAAATCTCGAATAACGTGATGTGCGATTTTCCATGTGGAGAGCTTACGAAACAAGCTGATGATCTGAGAGTGAAGCGTCGTTACGGGATCAATAAATACGATGGATCACGTATATAGCCGCTGATGAAAGCTTAGACGGGCGCGACGGTATTGGCAATTCGATATTTTATTAACGTCAGTCTGTAGATTAATGAGTTTCATGAGCTTTCAATATTATTATATTATCAGAGTCTTTTAAGGAGTGTTATCTGGAAATTTCCCCGACTTTATCATTATTTTATTGATTTGACGTGAGATTTACAAAGTTAGTGAGATATTACCGCAGTCGCAATGTGTGTAAAGTTGTGTTTAATACCAGGCTTGTTCATAAGATACTGAATGTGTGAAGCGCGTATATTGGATTTCACTTAAAGCATTTCTGCTTTGCTTCGGTATAAAGGACTAACAAAATCATCAAATAATCATGGTGCTGCTACCATTTTTTGTACTGCTCATAAATTTCTCACACACAGAAATGTATGTACGCTCGTTATTAAATTAATAAACAATACATTTTTTATTTAGCCGATTGAACTACCGTTAAAAGGCAAACTTTTGTAGACTCTTCCATTTTGCCGTAACGGTTTGGAAAAAAACAGATTCACTTAGTGGGTAAGAATGTGGAGTAAAAAATCAAAGTATTCCCATGTTCCGATAAAAATTCGAGCATTTTTACTCAAATTTCATTAATCAGCTAGTGCAACATTAAAAAAAAAAGTTACAAACTTACAATATAAGTGCAATTGCACATGTTATTTAAATATTACTTTACGAAACTTATAACTGGATGTTATGGACCTACTTCATAGGTAAATTATTGTCAACAGCTTTACGCGCAAGGACAGTTTGTTTTTTCGAAATCATAGCGAAGGATCATACATAAACCGACGAAACGTCGTCATTAGTTCAGTTTGGAGTGATGCTAAGCGACCATTACGGCGCCGACAGACGCGTTTTCGTGCGACGGCAAAGTGAACGTATTTTCACCTACCTGGCTGAGCATAAACCGTATCGTCTGTTATTAAGGATATCCCATCAGTGTAGCACCTCGAATCCCATTAGTGGTCTCAGCGCTGCTGTAATATGGAACTGATGTATGTGTGTGTATGTGTGTGTGTTTGTCCCCAGAGACCATCAGGTGGTATAATGTATTCCGCTGCCACCAAAGACCAGCGTGTAATTTACAACTTTGTTGGAAAGAGAAAAAATCAGACGCTCCGGTATACTAATCTGGGTTTGGTCGTGATGGCATGCGGCGATGTTATTAATTAAATGTCGTCACAGATGACGGGTTAATGCAGGTCTTACAAGTTTGACAGAAGAGTGTGGGAGGAAAGGGTAGTTCATATTAGAAACGCATTTGGTTGACACGGTAAGTGTAACAAGATTATGGTGGCGAGAAAAGTTTTGCTAGACGATCGTTCGACAAAGCTCTAGAGCGATGCTCGGTGTCGGAAAATTCTCCTGAACGAAAAGAAAGTGAGGTTATGTACATTGATTGATTTACGTACTTCTATCCACAAATTTTAGTCTTAACAAAATCGTGGTGCCTTTATAGTAAGTTGGTACAGTGTAAAACTAAAAATGTAACGGCTGGAAATAGCAACTTAATGCCTAAATCAGCTTGCAACAGCCACACTTCAGTGGGATCTCATCAGATTGCTGGATCACTTGATTTATATACCTAGCTGTAGCAAATGCTGTGATGTATATGCGTTGAAGAGTAAGCGCTCTTTAAACTTCAGCCAACTTATTCTGCTTCACGCCACTTACGAACAATAATACAAAGGCTTCGATCTCTTGTCTCAAGGAAACAATTTCTTTTATGAAACTTACCCACACTCATATTATGCGACTTTTTCCAATTTTCCAAACTTTCCAAACAAAAACTACCGGACCAATGTTCCCCAAAAACAATACAGATTTCATCTGAAACAGCTAGGGATAGTAAAAATGTCAAGTCGATCTTCCAATGTAAATCTGATGGGACTTTTCCAAAATTTCTTTCTTGTTTAATTGCAAAGAACTACCGGACCAAATTTCCCCAAAACTACACAGTCCTATTCTGGAAAAATTTGCAAGGTTGGTGTTCATTTAATTTCGATTGGACCTTCTATTTAGGCTGTAGATAGGACCCAAACAAACAAAGAAAAAAACAGAACAAGTTCCGTATGAGTCGTGTGTAGACACTTCGTTCGCTCGCTCGTTCGTTAGCGGACCCCTAAACCGTTGATTATATAGGCCCTGTTTATAATCGAAGCTTTAACTTACACTCTTCATGCTCGCGCATGCTTAATATGAAATACCGTACTATAAGCTTATTACATTTGCTAATATGAGGCCGACCCATGGTGACCATCTTCTTATGACTATTCACCGCTTTCTTGGCCTAGTCTCGAGAGCGAACGGACTTAGCGGCTGTGATAGGCTACTCTAGAGAGCCTGGCTACTCAAGCCCTGAAATTAAATCCACGGCCATCTTGCTTGTGCATCTTATTTTCGGTCAAGATTAATTTTCGGAAACGAAACTGAAACAGAGATGACGTCAAAGGGAGGAATGGAATAATGTCATCAACCTAAAAGCGTGCGAATTTCCTCATTTTCCATGGAGACGATTATACCGTGGGATGTAATGTGGCATTTATTAATCCCACACTAATTTTAATTGACTCTGGAAGGGAAAATGTTTTATGATTAAGCTGATAATTGAACCCTATCGCCCTTGACGGAAAAGTAACGCAAACATGTCAATATTTGTATCTGATAGGAGTCAGACAGGTTTTTTAGTGACCTAAGAAGGGCCAATAATCCGTTCACTTGTCATTACCATAGCAAAAAATGATCATTTGCAGTATTTTTTTTGTGATGGATTTAAATTAGTCTCATGATGCCTTGTTTAGAGCTGCCTGACTTAAGGTTGAACACGTCTTTTACTTTATGCGAGTAGTAGGTACTTTGAAAACTGAAAAGTAAAACATGTGTATGTCTTTGCTGCCCTCGCGTACACCGTCGCACGAGCTCGGCCACGTGACCACTAGGGGCATTCTAGTTGGCTCCATGCTCGCGTGGCTCTCGTAGATACCTACACTGTCTTTTTAAACCTTGCAGCCCTAGCCTAGGGTCCCTAGGTTTTCTTGCAAAAAAATTAAAGACTGCGCATTAAAATGAAGAATGCACATATACCATAAGTTACAACTAAAGAAGACTGACTTTGAACAAAGGGAGCATGGATGGTTCTTTTGTTGAATGTTAGTCTTGTTTACTTTTAGCTGAGTTTATTTTTAACAGTTTCTTTTTGAATCAAGTCAATTTTGTTTGGTTTTTTCTTAGACTTGAACTGCTTGTAAGGTGACACGGACAGTACGCATCGCGCCGCTATAAACGGGGCATTATTCGTTACGAGTTTGTCTTAATAGTGATGGTTCGTAATGAGATTGTGTACGCAATGTGTACTCATAAATACGCGTATTATTTGTAATGCTTGGATTACTTTTCAGCCAACACCAGTCAGTACGCTCATTACGTGTTCAACACTCTCGACCAGGATAACAGCGGACTGCTCAGCTTCGAGGTAAGGACGAAGGACGTATAACCAAAAGTGAAGGATAAATGAGAAAGGTTGAAGGGCGAAGGACGAAAGACGGAGGACATTCTCAGAGACATTTGTTCCCAGATGGTTGTTAGAATATAGTTAAACGTACTATGTTCTCTGGAGATACAGTACATAAACCTTCCGTATTTGACAGTGTTTTTACTACACTTAAATAAATGTAGAACAGAAACGTGGTTGATTGTTACTCGTTCTGATCTAATTCTAATATTTTCACAGTTTATTTTTAAGAACTAGCGACTGTGTGCATAGATATAGATGTTAGTTTCCATCAATCACTGAAAAGTGTCAGTTTTCTTTTAGCAATGATAGATTCCCACATCGATTCTGGCTCTAGTGCAGATGATGATATTATTCAAAAAAGTGAATTCAAAATTCGTGAGAACAAACGAACATTGCAAACGACAAAATGTGTCCTGAATAAATGTGACAGTTTCAGAATGAACTGATACATTTCTATTCGTTCAGGACAAAATAATCGTTGTATAAACAATTTTTATAGAAAGAAACCCGCTGCAAAATATATCTCGCTTGTTTGCTTCTATTACAATATTTTCTCGTATTTACTATCGGCTTACATTTTCTTCCACACAAAACAAAAAGAGTTGAGAAAACGCAGATGTATTGTTTCAAAATCTAAATTGTATCACGTGACGCGATCGCACGCGCTGCTGGAGTTTATACAGCAATGCGGTATTTTAGGAGGCTCAGGTGCCAGAAAATGATGGGCCTTGTGTTTGGTTTCTGTTCAGCTTCGACAACTAACAAAGCGTCCTATTACTGGGTGGACATGTTTGGTCCAATTGGAGAGCAGAGACTGTTTTCAAGTGCCCAAAGCATTTCAGCTAACTGAGTAGGTGGAGAGACAGAAGTACGTTGCAAAAACACTGTGTGTAATTGAATGGATGTGGAAGCTAATTACTTTTAAAAAAGCACACGAAAGAATTTTTCTTATTTTTCCTCAAATATCATGAATAAATAAGATAAAATGCTTTTGACTTCTGCTGATTTATGACTTAAAAAAATGGATCGCATTTATCTGAACAAGCACAAACGACGTCGATATATACTGTTTTTGCACATTATGAGATGGGACTGTGAGACAAGATACAGCTACTGGACTAATTTTTTCAATATTCTGGAACATGCGGCGATCGCAATTACTCTCTCAGCCTGTGCAAAAAAATACAGAAATCATCTCGTGAATCGTGGTGATGTATGATTGAATGTGATTCGGGATGCCGTAAATAATACAGTTCTGTTCGGGTCGGGTCGGGTCAGGTCGGGGCTGGGGTTAATTTATCTGTATGCTGGAATTGATTTAGTTCCGATTCATGTTTCCTCGTTGCACTTTCGCTCTAAAATGGTGAATCAAGAAATCTTTCATTTTACTCGGCGAGGATGATTTATAAAGGTGACAAAGAAGTATGTTCGAAATGCTGTATACAATTTGGACATCACCCAAGATTCACACAAATTGTTCAAGAAGAAAAGACATCAAACACGTACTATACAGATCACGTACTACTTCCTCTTTCGTGCAGTTCCTAGACGAACAAAAAATACATAGAAATTTCAAAAGGGGGACATCAACTCGGAGCTTTCCTTGATTTTTGTTCCAGACGAACTAGTTTTACTCAAGAGAAGTTCTGTTCAATACAAAAATGACTAAATTGTATGCTTTCTTAGAACTAATCGAACCGATTTTGGTAGTTAGAGTTTATATTTGAGTAATCGGAAAGCAAATTTTCTTGATTGACGTTCTGAAATGAATTATTGTTGGGAATTGATAAATCACGGTATTGGATATGGATACTCGAATGAACTCGATATCTCATTCTTGGGATTCGATACGAATTTTATCTGATGTTTCACGGAAAGAAAAAGGTATACGGCTTATATTCCAACAACTTTATTTCAGAATTCTCTTGTATGATTAACGCTCCGTCCATTCGGAAAGAATTTTAAATTAGTCTAATGAATCAACTTATTTGGCACCACTTTACTCCCATGGCCTTACATTATGACAGAGCAATTTTCTATATTAATCTCAATGTGATTTACTGACCGATCAGAATTGAACTCTTTAAATGATCTTTAATGAATATATATATCTATAAAAATCTCCTTCCGTGTGTTTCCGTTGCAGTTATAAAATATGTACTCACGTTTGAAGCAGATCACACCTATGGTTTATGGAGCCGTATGACAAAATACCATATTCAAACATTTTTTCCCTCTGTATTTTTTAGGGACACAGTTTTTCCTGGTCGTGTTAAGCCACGCCGATGAATCTCACGCAGCAATTTATTTCCTAAAAATGTTTTTACAGAATCAATTGCTCGAAACCATTGCCAGGCCTTTCGTAAAAAAACACACGAATATATTCTTTAGTGACAATGCAGCAGACCGAGAAGCTGCCTATCCTTAAAGTCTTAAGGATTATCGTTTTTCTAAGGAGGATAGTAACAGTATTGGAACGCGAGGATTTCCCGAGCTGTTAAGATGTCACCGTGATGGATGAGGTAACTCGATCACACCATAACATTGTGATCGCACACTAATCTAGAACGTTTCTAGATTTCCTCCCAAAAACTTTCCTCGCACGAATTATGCTGGATCATGTAGTACTGTTCAACTGCAAAAGAACCCTACTTGCAAAATACAATAAAGCTTATAGTTTTTTACAATGTAACAACACAATTACACCTGGCAAACCTGAAAGAGTCAAGTAGCTTTCGTACCCAGTTTGCAAATCAGTGTTTTTTGAAGTTATACTTGGCTGTATACATTCTAAAACATGGGAAAATTATGTTATAAGGCGAACCTATGGGTAAGTTTCACCGTTAATTGCACTAGGTGACGCCAATATAATTCCAGCACATACAATTTACCAGGTGGAAAGGCGGGTTTCTAAAAGTTGAATTCTCAAAAGGCTAATAGATTTCTTGGGTGTACTAAAAATTGCTCAGAAATGTTAGGACTCTAGGAAAATATAGTGAAGCCTTTCACTGTCGCGTATGCTGTTCTTTTGTAAAAAGTAAACGAGGAGAAATATACAAATTTGGTCTCGCCGTAGAAAGAAAATGATAACTTCACAGTCAGAAATTTTTTTAGTCGATTTGTTAAATGTAAGCTAGGCTCGCGTAGATTATTAAAAAAACTATCTTTTAGATTTCTTGAGCGCATTTCTTTGGTTGCTTTCGATTTTTGACCAAAGTGTCAAACTTTTCCAGTCAACTGAATTTCGCACCTTATACTTAACGGTACGCACACGCACAGATTTTGTTCCAGCCTGTGTTCGGAAACGCAGTGGGGCTTCAATGAAAATTCTACTTTGTTTCAATTCAAACACTTTACATTTCTACAATAGTTGTTGCATGGCTTTAAAAAAACTACCAGTGTGTAGAGCGTTTAATTATCGTGTGGATTACATATTCTGGTGTTGCTGGCGTTTCTAGACCCAAGGATAAAAATTAAACATTATAGCGTGTGTGCCACAGACGTTTCATTTGCTGTCGCCTCTCAAACTGGGGTACAGTTTCTGTCGCCTTTGCATAAGTCGTCTAAATAAAGGTTACAAACGAATGAGCGCTTGAAGTACCATCCTCCTGCATCGTTCTATTTTGTCGCTTAAAAATAGCGAGGATATATATTGCCTAGTCCTTTCGGAATTGTAAAAAAGGCTTAATCTTGTATTGTGTAGGTAACTGATAGCGCAGAAGTCACCACAGGGCTTGAGCTGAGGATGACTAATGCGCCATCTACCTTACAATGACTTGACGAATTAATGGCTGCTCTATTTTAAAGCAACGTTCAACCCCTTTGCTCGAAGTGAGTCACGAGTGGTCACTCGTTTCCTTGAATATCTCGTCCTACTTTAATGGATTAATGGGCTCAATTTCGCTTCTATCAATCAACAAACCGCAATTTGCGAAATGTGCCTAATGGCGATATATGTTAATTAGATCGTGCCTTCCGACGGTGAGTTTGCGTCCAATGTCAACGCAATAGGACTGTATTTCGCTTTTAGGTTATTATTTGAGATAGTCGATGCTTGTATAAAATACGATGAAAAAGAAGTAATTACGAAACGTTTAGTAAGTGATTTAGTTCAAAGAATAATAATCTACCGCTGTTTCCGAAATATTAAAATGTCAAGTATACATCACATATAATTTAATATAACTTCAGCATAAACAATTGTAATACCAAGTATACGATTGGTGAATTAAATGAAATTAGCTTAGGGCCCACCATGTGGGTGGAAGTATATTTAGGCTTCGCCACAAAATTTTGGCTTCGCCGTGTAATTTCGACTTCATCCTGAATTTCCACTTTGTGTTCCAGCCCTAAGTTTGTTCTTCGCCTTGCACTGTGAGCTTTGCTTTCATTCGCCTTTTAATTTGGGCTTCGCCTCTTAAATTTTGGTTTTATGCTGGGAATTTACCTCCCATGGTTCCACTCGATGAGTTTTTCCTAAAAACAGGGGCTTTGTCTTGACATTCGGTTGAGTTCTGGTGAGGGCTTGGCTCCCATAGGTAGCGAAAGTTTGTTGAATTATTTTCTATTTTCCCCGATGGGCTGGAGCATGCGGCTGTGCGTCAAAAATTTGGGCTTCGCCTTGATATTTGAGTCGGGCTTCCTCACAAACAACGGCATTATTATATGGTGATCGAATACAATGAAATAAGAAAAGTAAAATATTACATGGCCACACGCAAGTAACTAAAATATGTAACTTAAAATAACCTTGCAAAATATCATCAGCTTTCCCCAGTGGGTTCAAATATACCAAAGCTATACCAATTATATCAATGAAGGATATTGCTATCTAATTACTTCTTGTTCCTAAGTACTCAACCAAAAGCCACCGTATTGAATGGGAAGTTATATTATTATCTTGATCGAGTGGACAATAGAATCAATGGAATTGTATCATAAATTTCCCTCGACGCCTCACCAAAGAGGCGTCCCGGCGAGCTCCGGGCGTCGGCATCGGCGTCGGCGTCGGCGTCGTGCTAGATAAATCTATTATACTCAACAGCCATACACGAGAACACCGCACCTCATTTGTCTTTCCAATGGGCGAAATAAATCATACATCAATTGCACTCGCGACAACGACAATCTACTCTATATTCTACACTCAGTGCAATAAGGTAGAGTAAATTATCATTCGCTGATCGCTGCGACATACCGATTTTATCGTTGAATTTTTCTCTATTTAACTGTAAAACTATAAAATGCGTCTCGGCTCCGCAGTTTTCTCTAGCTGGTCACAGATGCAAATAACTGGTTCAAAACATTTATTGTATGGTGACACTGTTAAAAAATTGTGAAGAGGTGCACAACGAAACACTTTGTTTTGATAAATAGATTAACTTCTGCGCACAAATACAAAGAACTTCCAGGCAATTAAATTCACGCCAATGCCTTTTCGAGCCTTTCCGTTTCTTTCCTTCTCACTGAAAGAATAAATTGTGTGTATTTTAACCACGGGTCTAATGACACAGAGAATTTAGTAGGGCCCTTTTTACCCAATTTTGTTGCGTTGCCATTAGTCTAGGAAATGTTACGCAAATGGAGCGATCATTAGTAAACATTGCTATCCCTAATATCAGTTTATACAGCTGATCCAATTTCTATGTAATAATATTATCAGTGGTGGTGATTACCAGAGCCTTGATTGGATGGTTTGATGTGTTTCACGGTTTTGCCCTGTCGAGGCGAGATTGACGGCCTTAAAAAGGATCTCTGGTAAGGGACCTGTGGTAACCAACATTATCAACGAATAAATATATCGTCATTTACTTCGCTCACAGATCACAAAATATTGTGCGGTGGTGCAAACAGTTATTTGTTACAGACGCGTTCCTTTCTTGGAAGTTGACAGAACTCTACCTAGTAGTAGAAATAGAAGAGAAAAATAAACGACTTCGAAAAATTGTTCGTTCGGCACTCAAGACCATTTTGAATCTCGTTTTTTAAACTAAATTCTCTACGAACTGAAAACGTGACGCATGGTAGCTGTATACGAGAAAAACGCTTACATTTTTCATGTTTTTTTTTGCTCCGTCATCTAATGATGAGACAACGATACGGTTCGGCCCGCTGAACCGAACCAACCCTGTATAATACTATTAATTGATTGGATTCATCCCGTCCGGCGGTGCATGTGATTTCGCGCGGGATGGCGGGCCGTACAGCTCCAGGCCAGGCGTCGGGCGTCGCGGGGCGTCCCAGGCGTCACGACGCTGTTGCCATGGAAACGCGGGGAAAGTTTAGCGCGGCAATCACTTGACAAATGAGTGTTACGTGAGATATGGGGACGAAGTACCACCACGCGAAACAACGGGAAAAAGCCACGAACTTTTTTTGCATTGGCGAACAAAAACAACAGAAGCGCACTCTATCAAAAATGATAATAAATTGAGCGTAAACTTAATTCTGCGCGTGAGGATAAGACAACGCGTTTATAGCCACAAGGGCTTCAAAATACGATCTGATTGAACAGATGTTTGAATCTTGGATAGAATATTTTTGAAAATAGAAACTACGGAATACGATTTGCGAAAAGAGAAGTTTATGCCAATTTATTTGGATAAAGTAACATACCAAATCAGAAACCAGAACATAGTCTCACAAGAAAATGGAAGCTTTTCATTTTGATATATACATTGCAAAGTTTCTACAGTTCCTTATCTAAATCACAAACGATTTTTCCTGGTGATTGCATCGTTGTAATCAGTCTTTACTAAGTGACAAGAAAGTTCGAGAACACTTGCGATCTCTGATTGTAGCGAGAAGTGACCGATCCATCACTAAACAAACAGCCGTGACACCCTCTCTTTTACATGTCTTCGGTCTTCCCTGCACCCACGGCGGTAAACTTGTCGGCTTATTGTAGGAACGACGTCGTTCACCGCAAAAAATCCGTTTGACATTCACTTTGTGACTATTTGAATACATCATTCTTCCGCCTCATTGAGTCACAAGCAACAGTTACTTTTAATCTGCCAACAAAACTTTTTAACGTGTACACTAAATAGTTTTTCATTTCGGGTGCCAAGCCAAAACTTGCAAACTATAATGAGAAACATTCACCGAAAAGTTTATCTTGCCTCGCTTATTATCTTCTTCGTTTCGACAGCTTAAGACTAAAAGTATTTGTGTAAAGAATAGGAGGGCAACAAAATTTCCCATCTCAGGGGAACACTTTTAAAAGAGAGCTCTTGTCCCGTCATGAAGTTTATGCGTGATTTTTGAATTAACCATGACTGTAATACATTTTTTTTAAAACTGTTAATAACTGGGTTAAAATGCTGAAAACTTAACTGAAACTAAACTGCCAACGTTTCGCTAACT
>QKMV01000426.1:7137-20105 GCA_003287335.1 Lednia tumana
CGTGCGTTTGGCACGACGGGTTGATGAGGGAAATGCGAAAGTAAGATGGCGCGAGAAAAAGAAATTTGCGAAAGCAAGATGGCGGGGAAGAAAGCCGGCCGAATGGTCTGCCATTCGAATCTCCATAGCCGCAAGTTAGTTGCGATACAAAGCAAGCAAGTGCCGAGTGCCTACTAATGGGAATTAATTAATGCTTCTTCTAGTTAGCCTGGGAATAATTCCGAGGAACAATGGGAGTAGCGATTCCTAAACCAGTATGAAACAAGACCGAGAAGAACGATGTCTCAGCGCGTCAAAAATGACTGTTGGAGACTAGCAAGACATATCTCATCAGAAATTAAATCAACCCAGCTCTCGAAACAAAAACGGAATAAATTTAAATACATTGAAATAATTAAAACTATTTCACTGGAAATACCAACCAATCCACGATCGCGCGAGTTGAAAAACAGAGCTAAAGGCAATTGTTTATAAATTATATAACAGGAGCAAAAAACAACGTGCTTACAAATCTCAGCCGAGAATTAATTCAAACTGTTTTTGAACGCGGTTTAGAAATAAATTATCAACCTGCCGAAGGGCATATCTACGTGAACCATTTAAAAAATTGCCTAATTTATGAATGGGTACCACTCGGGGCAGACCGGGCAAACGGGAGGAAAAAATAAATGTAATAATGACTAAACATAATTACATTGTGTGGCGTCAGTCTAGATTCTAGAATTTAAAATGTTTAAATGCGTAAGTGGAAATGTGATTGCTGTCCCCACAACTAAATCACGAACCTATTTTCTCATCAATGGACCAGAAGGAATGCACTACGACGGTCTATCGAGAGATGAAGAAGACGTACTTGGATCTGGTAATGACGACCAGATGGGAATCGAGCTGACTAATGATTAGTATGTTGCCTAAATTGTAAAGGGCAAAGAAGTAACCCAACGGAAGCTGGTGAAAGGTCCAAGCTAGCACCACCACCATCGGCGTGTATTATATTTTATTGATTCGATGTGTCACACTGTTAGGTGACATATAGACACATGAACTCGACAGTGATATAAATTGAGTGCTCTCAATAGACAAGGTATAAACATTATTTCAAAAGTGACCTACAAAACTGGACACACTCTAATGGAATGTATATAAAGCAAAGCAACAGATGCTCTCTTCTCTTCTACGATACAACGAAAACTTGACCATTTGTTTCTTGGCTTGGGATAATTGGATGCTGTATACACCTTTCCTTTAGCAGCAGACTGATTGGAACTCTTGTGGCTGGTTGGTCTTAGAAAAGGCGCCAAAGGCGCTGAGATCAAAATATACAGTGAAGCATGCAGCATGTATCGTGAATGCGTGACTGCGGAAAAGAGAAATGGTAAAATGTCAACAAACGAATCTGCGCGGTCGCTATTCGAAAATGTCAGTCATCATTGAGGCTATCGGCCGATGCGAAATACCACAACATAACATCAACTTTCTCAGATATTTACGAAGCTAGCAGCCACTGCCTGCTAGCCAGCTGCTGCTGCTGTGTGAGAAGAGAAGAGTAGCAAATCGCCGGCCAACGTTCTCGGCGGCAAGGTAAGGTAAGGTGAAGGTATTTAACCAGAGTAAAGAGGAAAGCGGTTTCGATCTTTTTCCCACGAACACCCTCCGCGCTCTCCCTACCAACTTCCGGCGCACACGAATCATTCGCCGCCGCCGCCACCGCCGCCGCCGTGCTTCTGAATTAATCATTCGACGGACACAAAACCGACCGTGGAATCCCGCGAGGTGGAAGATCTCGAGTCTTGACGCCGGACATATTTTGCCAATCGCGATTTAAATAGGACGCCCGTGTGGCGTTTTCTTACCTCCAAAACGTCGTGAGCTGTTTGCAGGTAGTCTCGTAACATGGCTTCCTGGATGCCCCGCCATTCCAGGCGCGGATCTTCCAGTTGAGTACATTCTGGAAGACAGGGGAAGACTCGTTCAGTATCTGGACAACTTGCAAAATGGCTGCGTTTTTTGCCACTGCTACACGATTAAATTATGGGGAATCTTTTCATTTGTGTCTACTGCTACAAGCTGAGCAGGCCGGCATTTTCGAAGTGATATTAATATTCTTCGACTAAACACACGGTGACCACAATCGAATTGTTATTTTGTAATTTCTGTTACAATTAAGTTAATACTTGTGGTTTAATCATTCTATCCTGTAAAGTGTAAATGAATAATTGTAGTCTTCGAGATGTGTGTAACTATTGGCTTTGTAGATAAGTAGAGGCACTCTAGGCTGGGGTGGAAAGCTTATTTCAGAAAATGGCCGAAATGTTAAACAAAGTTTTATTCATGTGTGTTGGCTCCCACGTCAGTATAATGCGCCTAGTGGGTTGAGCTTCATTTCTTATCTCGAAGTCAGTGGAAGATGATCAGTTTCAACTGTTTTCAACCCCCATAAAAGAAAAAGGCCAAAGGCCAATGTTTGAAACTCGACTCCATGAATCTAGTGTGTAGGTATAGAAATTATAATGATATTAGATTAGAGCATTCCTGCACGAGTGTTATCAAGAATGCTACACGTAAAGCCACGAAGCACGTGTGTCATAATCAAACATGGAGATGCAAGAATCTACAAAGCATTATTACTAGAATTACCTCCACCTCGGTACAAGAGATGACGCGGATTCAAGCTGAAGCCTCATCATCAGGGATCAAATTATCTAGCGTTGCACTTCATGCAACAGACAAATGCACCAACACGAATCTTGGTGTGTACTTACACAGCCAGCCTGTCAAGTCTTTTATTTGCTTATTTATTATTAACAGTAAAGGCGTGACTGATAAGACATATTTTATCTCCACAGGAATGTGCTAGAAATGATAGACGTCCTCTAACGCTATTTAAGTAGGCAGGGCCAATGCTATTTGTAAAAGATATTGTCAAAGATAAGAGACAAATAAGAGCACATGTTCGGTTATTTATCATCAAACTATTTGGTTCGGTCACTCCCTTTCCGCTAACGAATAACGATAAAATGTTGCTCAATTCAAAAGTGGTTCTTTCAGCAATTTTGCTCTCCGACATCCAAATTATGAACATAATGCATTTCCAACGTAGTATTATCGTAACTATATTTTACTCGTACACACATTTTGAGATGTTATTCTGCGTAATATACGTAACGTTTTATACAATGCACTTACGATTAACGTGATTTATATAATATGAGCCGATCTGCTGATCGAATCCTTCTTCCCAGCCCAAAGGTAGCTCGTTGCCGATGCAATCGGCGAAGGTCTGAGGCTTGGTGAACCTGCAACGTGAAAACAATGTTTGATTGATAGTCAAGGGTCACCTTCAAGGCAAGGCAGAATCGGACAGGTGCAGCGTGGTCGACCGCACAGGTCACAGGTCAGACTAGTCTGTTCGGCGATTTGATAACAGCGCTAGAACAACGTAGTATAATATACGCACAGGCTATTCATTTGAAGCTTTCCACACTAGCGTGGAGTCCCTAGACTGTCTTTCTTTGCACATACCTTCGTGCAGAAACTGCGTTCAAAACATAATTTCTGAAAAATTTTATTTAGCCACTTTTTTACAACCAAGTAGTTGCCTATATATATATTTTTTAATAATTTGAAAGCATAAGTGCTTCAACATTGACGAGAATATTTTAGAGTCGTATATTCTGTTTAGGCTAGGCTAGGCGAGGGTGAAAAGCTTATACGGAATGGCTTGTATGTCTGCAGCTGGACATGCGGTAAGCAGGCCCCGGGGGTCCGCGAGCACACTTTTCAATGGCGACGCAGCATCACGGATAAAAAAGTCTCAGAATCGCACAACAATGCAGAAGAGTGAGAGAGAAGAGAAGAGAGGAGATAAGAGGGAAAAGAGAGAAAGAAAGAGACAGAAGATCGAGAGGAGATAGAGAGGAGGGAGAGCACGAGAGAGAAAGAGAGAGAAAGGAACAGGTAATTACAGAAATATTTGATGACGCGATTTGCATATGGGCGCATAAAATACGTGCAAATGTTTGCTGTTAGATTAGTACAACGCGGGACGGGATGAGCGTGTCGCGTAGTGGGAGATCGGAATGCGCCGGGATAGCCTAAGGTGGGGGCGGAGAGGCTGTGCTGTGTATGTATGTGTATGTGTACGTGTGCTGTGCAAGATTGATACGACAGACGGGGATGGATGGATAGACCGTCCTTCCGGGACGTCGTCTCGGGGCATAACACCCGGTGCCCGTATAAATATGTTAGGCACCCGCACGGACTGCTGGCATTAGGTATGCCTAACTAACCTAAAGCACATTTATACCAAACGCGCACGTCACGTAATAGCCGCCGAGGAGTTATCTTTTATGAGTCGGTACCCACTATTTATAATATAACATTCTACAAATTCCTCAGATCGACTTCCCGCCCTCCAGACATACAAGAACGACCGCTAGCTTTCTCTACCCGGGTATTTGCGATAATGTTTTGCGAAAAACCTAAATACCACGATACCGGCCATGCGGTTTAGTTTTCAGACCGTCTAATAGATAGCTGGCGCCACTCTTAACTTTACCTGGCCTACCTCACAAATTAACACGGCTTGCACCAACAACTGATGGGCAAGGAGCTACCAACAAAATCGTTCTATCAGAAGACGTTGCCCCTAAAACACAGGTGTGGGCTAACGTTGGTAAATTGACACGTGGAGACGCTCGTTCGAAAACTACTTATTTGCAGTTTGCTAGTGTAGACGTGCTATACAGTCGACACATGACGTCAATTAATTATCATTTAAGGATAAGAATAATTAGTTTGGCCTATAAGTTCAAAGGGTCTTACGTCTGTCAATCATAAGCTTGGCAGTGACGTCCATGAAATGAACTAGGAATGGAAATAAGGGAGAGCGCCGGTTGCGGTCAACTCCACGACAGCCTTATTTCTCTCAATTTATCAATTACAATTAGGTATCATTACCACGAGATGAGACATTGTACGAAGCATAAGATTGCAGATCGTCCCGAGGGGTTAATTACCACGAATCAAACAGGCAGATTTTTTTATCACATGGAACGCAAAACTTAAAATGAGCCTGTGTGTGCTGTCGCGTTGTCAACAAGAAAATTGTGAAATTTTTCAAGTTTCCACGTTCTTTCCACATCGAGTGGAATGAGAGTAAAATTATGCCAAGCATATTTCAGATGCGAGCAGCTTGAAACATGAGAAACCTATGAGCGGTCGTAAGAAATTCCAAGCATTTCTCAAAAAGAAATTCCTTAGCGTTGACCTTTCATGGCTACAGCATGCAGAGTACCAAGCTTTACAATCAAGTAAAGCAGCACAATAAAGTCAGTGGAGAGATGTGAACAGAAATGCATCGTCGCAACAATGCCAGTCCATAATAGATGTGCACACACTCACACAGACACACATACGACACGATAGGTAGATTGAGTGGATGAAAAGATTGTGAGTGACCGATTGGGGAATGGAGGTGGACAAGCCTAGCTATAGAGATTTGTTTACGGGACAGGAATGGGCGAGAGGGTATTGTCCTGATCGTTTCTAAGGAATCTTTCTTTTTTTCGTGGCCGAGGAATTTGCCTTCGTAGGCAGCCGAGGTGCGATAGGTCACGTGGATCTGCTATGCGGCGCGTTAACACCCACAATCCCACATGCAGCTTGCTATGGCGATCAATGCCAAATGGCGAATTCCTTGGCGCGGAAAACAACGCGAATGTGCATGTAGAGAGAGAGAGAGATCGAGACATTGAGAAACAGAAAGATCGTAGTAAAGTATCTAGAATAGTAGATACTGTTACGTATTCCTCGTAACTTCGCTGCGTTGCTTGTACAATAAATGAAATGTGTGTATTACCGACACATACAAAGTTGGCAAGTGTTTTGAGTTTACTTGCCATCCTAAAATTGTCGCTCTCGTTTCAGCAACCCGTGTCTTGATGAAGAAAGCCCTTCCAATTTTATTCTACACCCACCTACACAGCCCGTTTCACCCGAAATGACCGAACCGTCTTGAAATAGGACTATCGATTGGATCTAAGTTTAGTGAAGCGATCAGAGTTGACAAATCTATTTCGGTAAATTGTGTCAATTGGCGCTAGGAAATATGAATAATGTTGGCTCTCCGCAGTTTAACCTCAGTCTCACATGAGGCGAAGTGAAAGTGAATGGCAGTCAATGAATGGACGTAGGTATAAGACGGTAAAGGCCGTGGCTAAATTATACGCGAACGGGTGTTTCTACTATTCAATTGTGCAGACGGTTACGCAAATACGAATGCCATTAAAAAAGCAATAAAAATAAAAAGGTCAAATACCAGTACATGTCATAAATTGCGTGCCACTGAGCTGTGAAGCAAACTAAAATAACGTGGATACTCCTGTAAAGAAAGCGTACGCCAACCAATGGGTATAGATAATGATTCGCACGATTTTAATTTGTTTGGGATGGAATGCCTTGCAGTTTGCTTTACAGGCGTGGAATTCTCAGTAATGAGATTATTTCATCGGAAATTACGATAACGTTATTGATATGCTTTCAAAGTCTAATAATTGATGGAATGCGTTTACAATAAGTACACGTACCTATAGTAGGCATTGTAAATAACGTAGATGATTCACGGCGTTGAAGATTGCATGTCATGACATTCCTCAAAGTCTAGCATAGGGATTGGAGGACGGACGGGGAACTGAAATGGAACCTGACATAGTACGTGTTACGATGAGTAAAATCACGGAGAGCTAGAGGAAGCGTAAAGAGAAGCAACAAAATCACGATATTATATTAAATTGTCGGAATGCCAGTGGCAGTCTACACTGACGGTGGTCCAGAATCTAAACCATCCTAACGAATCTTTCTGAAAGGCCGAACGCTTGGTATTATTGTGGACTGCACACACGCATACAGAGACTATTTATTATGAGGAGGCGAGTGAGTGAACGTCTTGGCACAAGCTCCGAATGAACCTTGCATTCCGAAAATAGCTGCCGTCGGCGTCGTCTTCGGCGTCCGGACGCCAAGCTGTCTCCGGATCACATTATTATATTACGAGTCTCTGATATATTAATCTGCTGGGAAACAAACAATTTAATGCTTCCTTCACATTCCACAGCTGTTTATATTTTCCCCTGCGTTTGTTCGTGACTTGTGAACACCGTGCAGGGTCAGGCCATGGTCTGCATTAATCAACAACATAGAAGATAGGTACTACAACAATGTGCGGTTTAGGCGGTCACACCTGTTGCATTCTACGCCTACATTGCATCTGCATTCTGTATTGTGCATCGGAGCCAAATCGAGCCAAATCGGCCATCATGGCATGTGGAAAATATGTCCAACTAAATACGAATGAAATTATCCAAAGGTTGGAATAATTGGTCAATATCTGTAGCATTATTGCATAAGAAACTGATTGAATTAAAATGAATTAGGACTCAACACAGTTCCCGCATGCCTTCATTCAGATGGCAGCACACGCATCTACACATTCCTATTTCACTTTGGCACTCATTATTAAGTAAAACAACCTTACCGACGCGCGTTATCGGTTTAGCTAGATACCAAAAAACAGAGCAATTGTAATGATCCACTAATAATCAAACACACTAGATCAAATATCGTTTCATAGTAGAAACTGACAGAAACATTTCAGGAATTCCACGATTTGACGTGGGGCCCTGCGTTGGGTAGTGTTGAATTCAATTCCTACCTGTCGCGCGGGTCAATCCAAGTAGTTTTCTTGCTGTTGTGATCGATGAAATACACTTTTCCGTCATAATCCCGTGCGAAATCCCATCCATCAGGTAGAGGCATCTCACCATTTCTTCTCCTTGGCATAATACACCACCGAAACCCATGCAAACGTATAGCAACTGGCACAACACAACCTAGCTACGTCGCCATATTGAATACCTCATTATCATGAGCGTACTGACGTCAGTGTAAACTCATGCATGCCGACCAATCAGGATTCAGATGCTCTGAGAAAGGAATGTGTGATTCTTTGGACCTGTATGGAGCTTAGTTCGATGCCTGACTACGATACTCGTGTTTCGAGACGTATCAAAGCCGTTTGACTCTTGGTTGTAAATAAAAAGTAAATAGTTTAACGAAACAATATTATTCACGATGGCCTATCTTTCGTGCAGAAGGCTTAAAAAATGATCAAATAAGTATTTAATATCCCCTAAAATAGTATTTGTACAGACAAAGACCCTGTATTATGCGTGTATTATTTTTCTGAAGTATGCTAATCACCTGCATTCCATTCAATTAGTTCATTTCATTAGGTAAGAGCGATCTAGTAAGAAATATGTGAACCACTTCGTTCGTAAACTCGGCTCAATGCCGCTGATTTCCATTTCTGAACGCCCTCTATCAGACTTTTAGCGAGGCTGGGTACATTTAGTTAAAAAAGAAATACAACTGCTTGGTAGGATACGAATCAGATTATCTTCTGGTATAACGATTGTTGGCTTTTCAGGACGTTAGCACCGTGGTCATTTCACTAGTGATAGGGAAAAATGCGATATAGTTTAGCCGATTACTAAGTCAACAGGATAACTAAACTAAGCCATTAGTTTCTTTTCTTTTAATAGCAACTAACTTTGGCAATTCCAGGTTCCTTCAATGCAAAAGAGAATTTTGTGTTTGAAATGAGCAACAATTAACTCTACCAGCTTTGCTTCTAAAAATAAACCACAGATTTATTAGATTTGAAAATGTTACAATGCATTACAGGCTTCAATTTAGAAATAATCTTAACAATTTTGTTAATGTTTGCCACGTTTAGTCCCTGGCGGTGGCTTCTGCAGTAAGAAATTCTGATTGTCTAGTGTGCTGGAGGTAGGCAGTGTCATCGACAGCGTGTTATTGTTGGCACCTGTCAGGAAGCTACTGGTAGTATATGTCTGCGGTTGTCCTGAACCCCATCCTGAAAGGACGAAAAAAAGTCTTATAAATGTTATAAATGAACTTGCAAAAAGCAAGGCAGAGTGCAAGCAATCCGTGGCAAAGCGGAAACGTCGACCGGCTAAACAAAGAAATTAAAGGATAATTAATCAAAAATTATATTTTTGCTGCCAATGCCCAAATGTCAAGATAAAGCCCAAGTCTGTGCAAAGCTCATCGGATGGGATCATGCGAGAGACTTCACTACATGAAACCCAAATTAAAAGGCAAAGCCTATACAATGGTAAAACCCTAAGTGTAAGACGAAGAACAAATTTTGTGGCGAAGCCTAAATATACTTCCGCCCTTTCAGACAGGCCCTAGACTAGCAGTTAATGTAAAGCAGGTATTTCATATTGTAAAATGACAAACAAAGATGATGGAAAAGATGGAAAGATGATAAAAAATCCATCAGTTGAATGCGTGTTTCATAGCAACCCGTCTCATTGTTGGAGAAAAAAGAATTGGACTGCTGGAAAAATGCCACCTGTCATTTACAGAGGCAGAAATTGTTTTGTTTAACATATTTTTTAAAGAGTGTTTATCTTTTGAAGTTTTGTCAGAAATACTGCACTCATCCAGCAACGTGTTTATATAAAGCAATACGGCAAAACCCTAGTTAAATAATTGCTACTCCAACACTGGGGTTTTCTTAATTATTTGTTTTTGCTTTTCGTGTACAGTATTTTGTACAATATTTAACCATTTACTGATTATAAAATGAATATGGTGACTGCATTGGAGTCCTAGAATTCATGAGATCTTGTGGACGATGATAACTGAAGCTAATGGGAGAAGGCGGTCTGGGAGTCACTAAAGTAGGCTTCTTAATGAAGTGACCGTCAGACATCTACGCATTCATTTCAATAAGAATTTTAAATAAGTCATTTAAATGAGTCACTTAAGTGACCTGTGAAGACGGGGTATGAGCAGCCAAGTCTGTTGTTTAAGTTTAAGATAAATGGATGAGCGGAGATAAATGTTTTGCACAAAACACTTTGCTCAATTCATCAACTCGAATTTATGCCACGTCCATGAAGCCCAAGTTATACCAACACTGAGTTATAACTTAAAATTCAATGCCACTTGAAAAGTCAGGTGAAATTTAATTTAATTTTAGTATCGATTTACTGGTTGATCTTACCGATTGGGTTTATTGTCAAATACGTGGATTTCGGTTCACTTGGCAAAGAAGTTGGGAGACCATACCCTTCGTTTCCAAGTGCTGGAAGAGAAACACACGCTGAAAGTTAGTAACGAAGCTACCGCTCGCTCTGAAATATTAACTATCGAATGGCTTTGAATTTCATACAGGAGAAAGGTGTCGGCCCAAGAGATATTCGATTCGGCATCGTTGGTCTCCCAATCTCTACGGCAGGCTTCTTTGTGTCTTCAAATATGCTCGTTGTATCTTTCAGGAAGTATTTTCGGAAGTTGGAGTATTGCTCTTTTTGCAACTCAACGGAGCTGTGGACTGTCTGTAGGCGGCCGGCGAGAGCAACAAAACTGTCGTGGAGGCGTCTCATCGCAAGCGATAGCTCTAGAAAAAAGCTCTTAATGGTTGTACTAGTGTGCCAAATGCCTGGAATATATAACATTTTGAGAAGATAAGATAGTGCAACTAACCAGAAGAGAAAATGTTGTAAATTTGTTAAAATAAACGTTTGAAAAAGTTCAAGTTGGTACTTATAGCATGGTTCATTTAGGTTGTGCCCAAAAGATGTGTGAAATGTTCATGAGGAAAAAACTAAGCTACATCCCTCTCGTCGTGAAACGTGTAAATTTATTTCATGAGTTCTTAATTCTTCTTATTAGCAAGTAATTCTAACTTTTCGACCTACCTCCATAGTGTCACAACTTTGCACCCTTAATCACAAACAAATTTAGTTTGGATAATACTTATAGCACAGCAAGACATCATAAATCAATCCTTACCTTGTGGAGTAAGTGCTCTTATCTCTGTCAGCGATCCAATGTGTTTCTCTGTGTTCTCTATCTCTTGACGAAACGTTTGCATCTCGTTCTCGAATTGCGCAACTAGATCGTTAAAGTATCGCAGTGGCGCGACATTATCCAGCTGCAGCCCTGGTGGTGTATCATGGGTCCTCTGCGCCATCTCTGCATTGCGAATCGCTGCGGCCGTGTCGGTCTTCAAGCGATCAGCCTGAAAACGGTTCTTCTGGAAGCCGCTCGAGATGTTAGCCAACACCTTTTTCAGCGCCTCTGTATCTTCGCGTACCTTGTCTAGGGGTTTCATCGAGCCTCGAGCAATGTCTGAACTGAACGATTTCTGAGTCTTCACGAATGCCCTGGAAGGTTAAGTAGAAAATCAACAAACAAAATATAAAGGTATAGAAAAACTAAAAATGTTGTAGATATAACCGAACCTGGTGGCTTACTTAAATCCGTCGATTGTTTGAGTTATTTCATTAGGGACTTGATTCTCTTTTACAGCTTTCTCTGCTCTGCCAATTCCTGAACCTGAAATAGAAGGAATGCAGCTCTTAACATGATGTACCAACAATATTTTATCACAGTGAGCAAACTCTTAATTAGTACCGAAAACGAAAATTTGCAACTCATTTACCAGCCTGTCCAATTTTGTTGACTGTCGTGTCAATGCCTCCAAGGCCTAATGAGGAAGTTGTTACCGGTGTCGACAATGCTGTTCCACCAAAGGTAAGACCAGTGGTCATCGTGGTTTGTCCCAAGGTCAGTGGTTTTGAAGTCCCAAAGAGACCCGAGCCACTGCCTGACCCTCCTAGCTCAAATCCAGTTGCCTTGGTGTATGGAGTAGCCAGAGACAGACCCAAACCTGATACACTTGTCGCAGGGGTAGATCCAAATGACAGCGTAGGAAGGGTTGTGTTTGTTGCAGTTGTAGTTGCCAAGCCTTGGAATCCAAGGGAAGAACTGGCTGCTACTGACCCAAAGCTGAGACCTGCAGAATATCATGTGTCCATTGTTAAAAAAACTCTTAGGGATAATATTCAAAAGACAAGTCTATTAAAATACAAAAAATCTGACTGGAAAAATCAAAAATTAAGTCTATGAGTACCAGCAGAGGACGTTGGTGCACCAAACGAAAGGCCTGACGATGTAGTCGGTGGATTAGGAGCTCCAAGAGAAAAGCCTGTTGAAGGAGCAGCTGCTTGGGAAGTTGCCCCAAAAGTAAACCCACTTGTTGCTGCCGTGGGCTTTACTAATGGTGCTACGCTTGCAGTAGGTGCACCAAACGATAAGCCAGTAGATGCCACGGGTGCAGCCAGGGCTCCGAACGAAATCCCAGATGTTTGAAGAGTTGATGAACCAAATGTGGATCCAGTTGATGCTGCTGGTTGCCCAAAGGTTACTTGTCCTTGATTGACAAGAGTCGCTCCAAATGATGATGCAGGTTGAGCACCAGACTGTCCAAATGACAAGCCGGTAGTTTGAGCTGCCGGTGCACCAAATGACGTCCCGAACATACCAGGAGATGCGGTGGACGCAGGAGCACCGAACGAAATACCAGACGTTTGCCCCAAAGTAGAAGCACCGAATGACAGTCCTGTGTTAGTTTGAATCGGAGCTGCGCCAAAACTTAAGCCGGTAGATGCAGGTGCTCCAAAGCCGGTTAGCCCCGATGGCTGTGCTGGAGCCCCCCCAAATAACGAGCTGGGGGCTGCCGTGTTTCCACCAAGAGTAAATCCAGCTGAAGTTGTACTCCTGCAATGAGACAATAAATATTTGAAATAACTGCAAGAACTAAATCTAGTAGGAAGTTGTTTCCTGATGTGTAAGCAGACTTATAGGTTATGTTTGGTCCATTATGTCAAAAAATTATTACTGATTTGCCCCAGTCAAAAACGAAGTTCCTGCTGATGCTGGGTTGTTAACCACTCCAAAACCAAATCCCGACATAGTTTCAGTATAGAAATGAAAATTCCTTCGATAGAGAACTGTTGTTAGTGCTCGCCCGCAGTGCGTTTCTCAGCAACTTCCGACTCAGGACCCAGACAAAAAGTGCACAGTTAGGT
>QKMV01000427.1:0-22979 GCA_003287335.1 Lednia tumana
TTAATTTATACTTTTTTCCTTATTAAAAAATAATATGACAGCAAAATGATTCAGTATAGTTGCAAACTGTGCAAATTTTAAACCACTTTGGCTCTAAACTGCGCTCTTAACTTTTTCAATGACATTTTAAACTTCGCGGCGTGCGCGTTTGATTTCTTGGGTTATCGTGGTAGTTGGTTGGTATCCGTTACCTTGTAGGCAGCGAAGAGTCGCTAGCCTAATGGTAGTTTTGTGTTACATGTCTTTTGAAGCGTAGAGCAATCCAGGCGCACCAAACACTCTTAGGCATGCTAAAATGTCGGTTGAAATACATTCTACAAGGTCAAATTTATGTGTAGGTATGTGAGCAATCCTAGCTACATTTTTTTGTACTTTGCTACCTTAACCTAGGGTACCTAGGCTTTTTTGCTTGAACTTTGAAGACTATGCACCTAAATTAAGTATGAATGTATTTTTAGAAGCTTTCTTTTACAATCAAGTATATTACTCTGTAATTTTTAAGAACATACTTTCACGCCAGGGGCGCTGGTGACAAACAAATAACACAGGAAGGTATGGCCAAGTTTGCCACTTTGTGAGAGTAATGCAGTTTGATCTCTCACAGTGTAGACTGATATTGTTTTAATTTTGCAATAAATGCTTTATTTGATCAAATATTGAAACAATTAGGTTAGGACTGCTGGTACTGTACTGTGACAAGACTGTAGTACCTATACATGCACCTTTTGAAAAGTACACAGCAATAAAAGCCACACCATTGGTACACAGTTTGATATGTACATAGAGTTGGTCCCCAAAAGTTAGCAGAGGTTCATCTCCCGACAGTGGGGATTTAATTTGCTTGACACTGAAAACCTCGAAATTGTCATATTAATGCTTGGCGTAGACTGTGCGCAGTTTGTACTGTCAGCTTGATGACAAGTCTATTTTAAAAACAATTCAGTATTTGCCTTCTCTTGACAAACAATATTGCTGATGCTCATGCCGATAGGATTTTTAATGCAGGTGATGGCACCGCTATCTCTAAGGCCTGGTCAGATTGAACTCTCCTGTCCAACCATGTCTCTTTGAAAGTGCAAATTGATGCTCTCTGTCTCAAGATGAAGGAAAATTTAGGATTGCGAAAAGCAACTGAGATATTTCGTAGTATGTGTAAATCCTCAAATTTGCTGCATTTAGCCTTTACCTACCTGCCCGTACTTAAATTATTACATTTTCAATGCAGGTGAGATTGCTTATGCTGGGCATCTTTGCCAGCTGGATTCGGCTCGGTGCCGTGTAGAATCACGGTGACATTTGCCTGAATTCTCCATTTATTCATGCAAAAATAAGTAGTATTTTCTCACAAAAAGCACCCTGAGCCGCAGCCCGCAACACACAATATTGGGGCAACTGCACAGACAAAGATATTTAATAACACTATCAATCTTAGAGCCAGCACCTTTGATTTTAAATTTATATTGATAATATATTGATATAACCTCCTATATAATCAAAGCCTGTAGTACTTCCGGGCACAGCGCACGCGGGGCTCTTCATGGCGTGTTTCATGTCACATTTTGCCACCCGTGCAGCAATAGTTTGTCAAACTATGGCTAGGGATTTAAAAGGTACCAAATAATATGGAATAATTGGGAAAAAACATGTTTTTTCCGTTTTGCCCCGTGAGATTGAAAAACTTATAAGAATGAAAATGTGGAAAATTTGACATTCTTCAACGGGTAAGTTCTTACTCATGATTTCAGGTAAAATTCAATAAATCTCCTTTTAGTAATAGGTAGATGCAAATATTTCAGTTAATATCAATAATTTGGTTTCCTTTGATGTGCAAAATAAACCATATGGTGCTGGAAAGACGTGGTTGGGTATAAAACCCAACTACTTCAATAGGCTTTCTAAAGCTCAGTAGATCAAGATTAGCCACAACCTATTAAAGCTCAATTTTGTCAACTTTTCCAGAAAAAACAAGAAATTTCCCTTTTTTCTGCTGCTTCAATTTTTCCGAAAAATTTGAACCACTACCCTCTAAGATATTTCTGATAGACAGGATAGAAGCCTGTATATTTCAACCCACATATGCATTGCAAGGTAGGTACCTAACAAGAGTAATTGTCCATTGCCTTTGTTGCAGTCGAAGTGATCCAAACGACGGACCCGGCGTACGTGACGGCAACGAACATGTATGGGGCCGGAGGGGTCGACGATGACAGCAAGCGGGCAGCCTACGTCAAAATCGTGGAGCAGCCTGCGTCCAAGGCTTTACGCTTCCGCTACGAATGCGAGGGGCGGTCGGCTGGCAGCATCCCGGGCGTAAATAGTACGCCCGAGAACAAGACTTTCCCCAGCATACAGGTACAGTAACAATAGAGGCCAGTATTCAGTAACAATCCCAAATGTTTGGACTAAGATGACGCGTGAAGTCTTGCTAGCGATCCTGCTTCTGGATTCCTGATTCCTGATTTTTTTTTTTTTAATTCATTTCTGATTCCTGCCTATTCATGCTTCTCTCTGCACAACCAACTACCAGCAAGCATGAAAGCTCAAATTGGCAATAGTGGGTTTCAATATTTATTAAATAAGTATTTTATAGACATCTCTCCATAATCCATGAAAGAATTTGATAGTTTTATCAGTTTTTAGCAAATAGGGGACACTCTGTGTCAAATAGGCAAACGAATTCACCTCACCATCTTAGATTTTCCTCAAATTTGGCACATCATTTCTAGATAACAAATAACGAAGACTTTTCACGCCATTTCACTTTCACGTGATTATTGCGGAAATTACAGGGTTTTTAAAACTACCCTGCTTGGACATCAATGCGTAACAAGAATATTTCTAACTTTTGTGCTGCTGACAATAAGTTGATTTTTTTTATTAACTAGAGCTCTTGAGTTGGTCTGTTTGGAGGTGAAAGAAAAAGCACATAAGCCTATGGGCTAAAAAATTGGGGTGAAATATTAAGTGTGAAATTTACCCCCTGATGCGACAAATTTATCGCCGGCTGCTCGCTAAGAGGTCTGCAATCTGACACTTTTTGTGCCCCACAAATGCTCATAAATTCTGGAAACAAACTATTTGTATTAAAAAAGAATAAATAGAGACATCATAAATAAATAACCCAATGATGCGTGAAGCCTGGACGCAATTGAATCTCCCCATACAACAACGTTTTGAGTAACAAAACAATAGTTTTGCATAGCCCTAGAAAAATTTCACAAAATCTACGATGTTCTCCAAATACACGTTTTAGAATCACTCCCACCAAGTAGTTGTCAAAAATATCGTTAAATGGCTTGGCGCGTCACATGGAGAATTCCATGAACTTCATTACTGCACATCTAACTATATCCGAGAAAAAATATCACAACGCTGTTACTGGGAAGCCTCCAATTAATTTCCAATTATTGCAATAAATAGGTACACTCCTGGAATCATAGATTGGCTGATAAAAGAGAGAGAGCAGATCACGTTTGCTGTATTGAAACTCATAGTAACCAGTCATGTCTCTCCCTCTCCCAGCGACTGGTTTATGTTAACTTAAGTGTACCTAGTTTGAAACACTGCCAACCCGTGACTGTTGCAGATTGTGGGCTACAAAGGCCGAGCGGTGGTGGTGGTGTCGTGCGTGACCAAGGACGAGCCGCACAAGGCACACCCGCACAACCTGGTGGGCAAAGAGGGCTGCAAGAAGGGCGTGTGCACCATGGAGATGAACAACGAGAGCATGACGATGACCTTCTCCAACCTGGGCATACAGTGTGTCAAGAAGCGGGACATCGAAGCAGCGCTGGGTGTGCGCGAGGACATTCGAGTCGACCCCTATAGAAGTATGTACCCAACGGTCTAACCTAACCGTAATGACACCAGGCCACGTTGAAAAGGAATACAGTGGAATCATTTCATGACAGGCCAGATCGAAAATGATGGGGCTACCATTTTCCCTTGATTTTTCCCTGGCCTGATGTCACTGAATCACTTTTTTAAATCGTAGTTGTTAATTTTATGTACTTTTTTTCACTAAACCTATTAAAGAGTCTGGTTTTTCATTAATTTTTAACACTGTCCATCTAAACCGGTTAAAGACCAAACTTTTTCCAAATAATACTACTTATCCATGCGTCCTAAATTCCTAGGTCTGCATTTGGGAATTCAGTTTGGAATTTCCTATTAAATAGCATAATGGGTACCATGAAACTTGCAGGGGTAATAAAAGGAAAGAAAACGCAAGTCATGACGCTTTGGTGAATGTAAGTCTAGCCAAGAACAATTGCATCTGAAATTGGAAAATCAAGACCGGTTATTGGGAAAAGCAGAATGGCTAACCCTGCACTTTTCAAAGCCGGTTATTCACCTTTCATCAGGTGGCGGCTGTTATCCCTACTAGCTAGAAACTACCTTCAGATATGTTGGTCTAAGGGTCTGATGGAATCAACTAGGGTTAAGGTCTTCTTTGCTGAGATTTTGTGCTCTATCCCCTTTGAATTCTCAAGAGAATGCCAAATTTCATCCATATTTCCCACAATGTGAAAAAATCCCCTACTTTTTGGCTTATTTGGCTTTAAAAGTTTCACATAATAATTGTTAAAGACTTTCTGTAAACATGTCTCTAATTTGAGTAAAAAGCATTTTATACGGTTCCTGAAGAAAACGGTTCAAATTTATGAATCGCTCTTTAACATAGTAGTTCTGAAGCCGTCATCGTCTGGCTCGAATTTGACCTTAAACTCATAGATTTGCTCTAAAAACTAAAAATAAGCTTTGATCTCAATCCCCCCTCCAATATTTGCCCGTTCCGGGACTATCATCTAACCTCTCTGTCTGAAAACCTGGACGTATGCAGCCCCAAAATTGCTCCTCTTTTGATTTGAAGTAGGTGGCAAATGTAGAATCGGCACAAAACGTTCTGGTTTGTGTTCTAGCCGGGTTTGCGCACCGCAGTCAGCCGACCAGCATCGATCTAAACGCCGTGCGACTTTGCTTCCAAGTCTTTCTGGAGGGTGTCCGTGGCAAGGGGTTCACCTTCCAGTTGGCTCCTGTCGTGTCCGACCCCATCTACGATAAGAGTGAGTTGCCTTGCCCACTTTTTTTGCTTTTTTTTGAAAATCAAATTAACTTTTTCAGTTGTATGCGAAAGTTGTGTATTTAATACGGTAAACTTTCTAAGCATTCCTAATTGGATGCGTGTAACAGAGTATTTATTGAATTTAGAACGTTTTCAAATCGCTTGTAAATGGATGAGCATCGCGGAGATAGCGAAGACTCGGCTAAATCGATTATATTTTACAATGAACGCCACAATGATGTATGAAGTTTGCAAGACTTTCAAAACATTTTATTTCCAATGCTTCAGCCAAAAGTTATGCAAGAAATATTTCACTCATAAAACACAACAATAAGTACATGTATAACGTTGTGTGAAGCTCTGGTTTGCTTACAAATCACTGTCAATTGGGAATTGCCCGCGGTCCAATAAGAACTATTTCCTCGGCGGGATTTGGACCGTTAGCCGCCAGTTACATAAGCCTGCCCTAACTGAAGGTAAAAGAAAAAAAATAGATTTTGTTGCCGGAAGACCACATGAGCTCTAAGGCTGTCTCAACAGCTTGACTAGAGTGGTCGGTATTGGGAAAGGGAGCGGGAAATTTCCGTGTCCTTTAGGAAGAGGAAGTATCCCAGCTTTTGCCTGGAATGGTTGTGATAATCCACGGAAAACCACAACCAGGATAGCCGTTCACCAGGACAGAACCTGGGACCTCCCTAATGCAAGGCAGGCCCACTAGCTGTGCGGGGACCATGCATTTAAAATACATAAATAGAAAGAATCTACATATTATCCTAAAGCGCTAAAAATTTGCACCAAAAAGTTGGTAAATTTGACCACGAATCAAAATTGTATCTTCTAGTTAGTATATTTAAGAGAAAAAGGTACTGGCTTCGGAAAAACATGCGCGGATATGTAGATGGAGCAATTTTCTATCAAACATACAGTCTTTTTTTTTTTTGTAATGGTGCTTAACGACGCACTGTGTTGACAACTGGCAACATACAGTCTGTTATTGGTGTTGCGCATGGAAGCTTCCGTAAGTCCAGATTCATTTTCTACTTTTTACAGATGGAGCATTGTTTCTGGAGCACAAATGTATACTTTTTTTCCTGATGCTTCATATATTGGCTCAGCTATTTAACTTACAAAACCAGAATTGATCTGAATTTTAACTGCTACTGAAAACGCAAAGTGACGTCAGTTGCCTACACACGCCTACCCGTTACCGAGTCCTGCCAAGAGGAATCTAGGCTTGGTACGATGGTAAAAATTACTCGACCCCTACAGACGAAAGTAAGGTGTTTTTGAGCCAGAAAATAAACGTCGATTTTAGGAATGACATAACTGGCATGTAAAAACATCGTGTAAAGAAAAGGTGAAAAGCGCTCAGGGTTGAGTTCTTACGGCTGGTTGTACAATGCCCGAACTTCTTCCGAACTAGAATAGAACAACTGCTCGCCAAACAAGCTGTTCGGCGAACTAGATTCTTGGAGCGTATTACGACTTCGAAACAAACTAGCCTGCCGTGATGTCATCGGGCCCCGCGTTACGCATAACTTTTCGGCTTGTCGGAATACGTCAACAAGGACTGCCGTGAACAAACTGCATGCAAGAACGTGAACTTAGCGAAGAAAATCTAATTTGTGAAATGGTGAAAAGCTCCATCAATTTCGGGGCCTTATATCTTTTGCTCGTCGACCAATTGCAGCCAAATTCATAAAAAACTCGTCTTCTTAACCGGAATTGTCGCTATCGAAGTACGCTATTTTTCAAAACCAGCTGAAATGATTTCTGTCATGGCGACGCTGTGGTCTAGTTCGTCGAACTTCTTTAGTTTGATGGATAAACCTCAGAACTAAAGTAGTTCGGCAAACAAGCTAGATCAAATCTTGTTCTATTGTAGTTCGGAAGAAGTTCGGACATTGCACAACCGGCCCTTAGTAGAACAGAATAGAGAAATAAAATGCGTAGACGAGACTACTGTATTTCGGAAAGAAAAATTTGGTGTTTGTCTGTTGCAGAGGCGATGTCTGACTTAGTAATCTGCAAGCTGAGTGACTGCACCAGCAGCGTGGCTGGGGGCAGGGAAATCATCCTGCTCTGCGAGAAAGTGGCCAAAGGTACCAAGCCGGCACTAAGCTCAGTTATGTGACAAGTTGTAGGCCTAGGCTAAGCCTGCCTTCGGATATGGCAATTTCCTAACTGGAAAAAAATTCCAATTTCTCTCCCGGTCTCTCCCCCCCCCCGTTCCCCCTGTCACCCACAAAAAATGAAACAAGAAAGGGTATAACTAACAAAGGCACTATAATTTTTGATGGGCTTATGTCGTTTTTATTGATGCATGTGCTAGATTTCCCCTCTCCATGACATTAAAATTAAATGTAGTTACATAGGTGGAACCATAAACAAAGAAAAGAATGATTAATTTTTTAAGACTCATGTCTCCTGGCTAATTTCAGCACTATAGTTTTAAAAAAAACTGTTAATAACTGGGTTAAACTGCTGAAAACTTCTAACAAATTTACTGCCAAACGGCAGTTAACAATATATAAGAACAATAACAAATAAACGGCAGTTTATTTTTCAGAAGTTTTCAGCAGTTTACCCAGTTATTCACAGGTTTTTTAAAAGAAAAGAATTAATTTTTTAAACAAAAAACCGGGATAATTTATATGGTACTCGGATTTGCAATCATCTATAATTTATTCGAAGGCATCCTAACTAGGCGCAGACCCTAAATTTAGGGAGCCCCCAAATAATCCAGTCATATTTAAAAACAATTGATTTTCCTTGAAAGTGCGCCTTCAAAAATGTAGTCTCCAACTTGTCCGCAGGCCCCAATTCTACCTCATGTGTAAATTTGCTCTAAAATAATCCTGAATTTAACACTTTAGTGCTGGTTCCCCTGAAGCTCCCCTATTTGTGTCTCTGTCGGCATTACCGAGCCCCCGAAAAGCCCAAACTTGCCACTGCTGAAGCTCCCGAGTACCAACTCAAGCTTGTCCTATTTAATGCCTGCACCCTTTTGCCCTTTTCATATTTTTCTTCCTTTTTCTCGGCCCATTTTTTCCTTCTTTTATTTAACCCACACCCTTTGGACTTTTTGTGCCGGCTGCAGAGGACATCCAGGTGCGCTTTTACGAGGAGCGCAACGGCCAAGTGACCTGGGAGGGCTACGGAGACTTCCAGCCGACGCAAGTCCACAAGCAAGTGGCCATCAGTTTCCGCAGCCCAAGCTACAGTTCCCTAGACGTGGACGCTCCTGTCCAAGTGCACATCCAGCTGAAACGGCCTTCGGACGGCGCGCTCAGCGAGCCGCTGCCCTTCGAGCTTCTACCGCTGGACTCAGGTAGGGCTGCGTTCTGGTCGCTACGCAAGGGCCGGGTGCTGGCAAACAAGGCAGACTACTCTACTTTCTCGAGCATCCTGACTTCGAGCCGCGCGATGCTCGCCATGCCAGCACCAGCAACCGTGGAAATCGTGGAAACTGTCGAGAGCGCAGTGGTGGCGGCACCGACCGACTTGGGACCCGTGGGCGACTCGGGACGTGTAGACGATGTGGAGCCTGTGAGCGGCCTGGAGCCTGCAGGCGAAGGGGGGGAAGCTGCCTGGACAGCACTGGAACAGGCCATGGTGATGGGCGGGAACGCAGAGCCGGGCGACGACGCCAGCCGAGACGATGCCGAGACGTGCCGCTCGCTCAACGAGCTGCTGTCCCAAGTGGCGGAACTGGACGTCATCTACTCGGACACGAAGGCTCGCCTGGCAGAGGCACACACGCCCGAGACGCAGGCGCTCGAGACGCAGGCGCTCGAGACGCAGGCGCTCGAGACGCAGGCGCTCGAGACGCAGACGCCCGAGACGCAGCTGGAGCCAGAAGAGATGATGATCGACGAGAACACTTATTCGAGCATGCAGCTGGCGATGAAGAATCCGCTGCTACTGTCCAACGGGTCCAACGGGTGGAATGGGTCCAAGAGAGAGATGACAGACGGTACGGACGGAAAACTCCCCCCCCTGCCGCCCAAGCGAATCAAGAAGAGTCCGCCCGCGATTCCCACCCGGCCGGTCCACGTGCGTGCCGCCAGCGAGACGAATCTGGCTCCGGAGAAAAGCCTGCCGCCGTTGCCGCCTGCGGAGTCCGCCGGCAAGCCGGCCAAGGCGCACTCAAAGCCAAACATCTTCCAGAAGCTGTTCTCGAAGAGGCCGGCAAAGAGCGCCAAGAAAGCGGCGAGCGACGCGGATTCGGTGCATTCGGTGCGGAAGGGCAGTTTGGACAGTCTGATACTCGTGCGAGGAGAAGAGAGCCGGAGCGAAGAGGCGGACGCGAGAGCGGAGAGCAGGGACGATGGGTGTGTCGGCTCGACGGCCAACTTCGACGGCGAAGAGCGGACGGAAATGGAGCTGACCGAGGCGGAGCACTTTGCTCTGTACACGGATCTCGCTCCGCAGGCGACCGGCTCGGAGTTCGACGAGATGTCGTTTTATTACAGCCCCGTGGAGGGGGGGAAGATCGTGGCTTCCAACGAGTCAGCTGTCAAGAAGGATTTGGTGGCGTAGCTTTGAGACCGGTGCCGGAGGAACGGGAATCCCGGTCGAGGCAAATTAGAGTTTGCTGAGTGATGATTTTCTAGAACTTTAGTTAATTTAGTTGTCGGGGCGTCACGTGGCTGGTGGAATGGGGAAGTCTCCTAAAGTCCAGCTTGCATTATCTATACTTTTTGCAGCTGGAGAATTGTCTAGGTTGGAAGTATTCCTTTACTTTTCATGTATGCAATTTTTTCACAAAGTTATGCCTTTTTGAAAAATCAAGATTTGTCAGAATCTATGCTACTATAATTAAGTTCTTTGTTTTGAATATATATTCGGGCATCACTCGGGAACGGCAACTGGCACGGCCGCGAAACCTTTGTGCCCGAGCTTGCAGCCTCTCTTGGCAGGTTTTGAGTTACTTTGATGTGGTAGTTGAAAGCTGTCAAAAAAACTGAAGTACAAACTGGGTTTGAATGTTAAGAAACCTGCTTAAGCTTTCCCAATGTCTCCTAACCTATGCTGCTTTCTTCTTCAAGTTTAAAATGCTTCTGAAGTAGTACTTACAGTTATCAAAACGTTGCGAAGGGTATAGTGGAGCTCTCAGTATTCAAACTCAGTTCGTAAACAAGTTTTCTTTTGATCCTAGTGCTAAGATTAGGATATATACAAGAGTCTTGGGACCTCTATAGCTTAATGCTGCATTTGACAGCTGTGACATATTTTGTAAATATCTAGGCGGAAATTTTGAAGAGCGTCATATCCATGGTAACATGGCCTTCTTTGACAGTGGTGACAATCAATTTGCAACCATGGAATGCATCGTATTCGTAGCCATGAAAAAGCATTCAATTTCGGTACGGAGTGGGACTTTTCCCCTAGTGCTTCTTGCAGCCCCAAACGTAAGCGAGCAGTTTTTTTAACAAACGTGTTAAATACATCGTGGAATGTCAAGGATACATGCGGCCATGGTTAAGTTTCAAGCGGAGCCGAATAAAGAAATAAGGTTTGTCGAGGAGTCTTCCCTGTTGTCGGGTGATGTGGTGGAGAAATTGCGCTGTAGGTAGCCACCAGCATTACTTTTTTCTATGGGATGTCTCTACTAGTTTACTCTACTAGTTTTACTCTACTAGTTTCAGTTAAGTTTTCAGCATTTTAACCCAGTTATTAACAGTTTTTTTAAAAGCCACCAGCATGTTGGGAAACTGGTTCGAAGCCGTGCTGTGCCAAGCTTTTAGCCAGCCAGGATTTGCGATTTGCGCCTGCCTACACAATATACTAGACGTGTAGGTAGGACTACAGGGTTGAAGCCAAGAATCGCATATTTATCAATTTATTCATACTCTTGTCTACTTTCTAATCTTGGCACTAGTTTTCAAAAAAACAGTTCCACCCTCATCCAGGGCAAAGATTTGCCCCGGTTAAAGCCTACGATACAGTTCGCAAAACGATGGGAATCTAATAGTAGAGTTCTTAGCAGTTTTACCCAGTTAAGTTACAGATTTTTTTAAATCGCAAACTTGTTACTGACATGTTACTGATATGCAACTGCCATGACATGTCTCCATTTCATAGGGTACAAGAAGTACCTTTGAGCTGAGTAATCATTTTTCCTGTGGTCATTGACAATTTTGATCCCAGCCATCCCATTCAAAAGGGTTGAACAAAGTTTGCATACCTCTTTCTTGCCCTCAGGCATACTCAGCGGAGGATGGATGTACTATAGTCCGTAGTAACACACCTTACACTCCCATGTTTGCCCTGATTTCTCTGATTTGTCCGATCCCTTTGTCCATGACATCCCTGGGGTGGGATTGTGTAAAATGATATTCAACGATTCATACCACTCATTTTCACTCATTAAACAAGGAAAACTAACTGTACAAGAGTATAATACTACAACTAATTAGTAATTAGGGATTACTTTCATTTCAAAAATGTCAGTCTTAACGTGGGCTCGAACCCCAGACCTCCAGATTAGTACTCTAGTGCTCTACTATCTGAGCTACTAAGCCGACGAGGGAAGACAGACGTGATATGAAAGTGGCCGTATGACGGCATTTGCTGAAAACTTGTTAAGACCTCCGTCCAAAGACTTAGGAACAAATAGGCTTTTCTGACAACACTATACACGATTTATACAACTTTACTCGATATATTATTATTATGCATTATTATACCTATTGTAGCTTCATGGTAAAAGATCTCATAATTGAAGAGAAGAGTGATATCCTTCACGATACTTTTAAGCAATTCCACTCCTGATCATCCCGATTTCCCTGGTTTCTCTGACTTCCCTGCCGCTGCCACGTGGCCCCCAAATATGCAGCTTTTCTTACTTTGTTAATTTGTCTGTTTGTTTATTTATGTATGCCTGGCTGTGTGTAATAGGCTAGCTAGTTATCTAGTCACTTACCTATTTATTTATTTACTTACGGTGAAAAGTTGCCGTCGGAGTTGCAAAATCGAAAAGCATTTCCGCCGAATTCACAACTTTGCCTTGCCCTGTGCCTACGCAGAGATCGGTCAATTACGCTCGATCCGTAACGCCCATGTTACGACCCCCGCAACTTTGTAACCATCTGTTTTTATATGATTTTTTATGCGTTTTTTTGTTTGTTTTTAGATACAGTTATTCTTAAACGAAAGAGGCAAAAGTTTGGAACTGAGACCACCAACAGGGAGTGGCAGGAAACTTTTACTCGTGAGTACCAATCACTTGAACGTCAATGTCCCTTACTTAATGGTGGGCAGTGGTGGTGGGCAATTGTGGTAGGCTGGTGCCTATGCTTCGAGTCAAGACTGCTTCTTTCAACACACCTCCTTCCACGACATACTTTCAACTCTAGGTTTATGACCAAACAACTGTATTTTGAGCTTTAGACTCCGTACGATGCCGGGAATTGTCACAGCCGAATCGTGAATGGCAGCTACAGCCTACATAAGTTTTTAGCTCTATCTAGTACCAGTGGCGGCTCGTGAATGTTTGGCTAGGAGGTGCGGTTGCATTAGTTTCTGTAGGCGTTACCTGTCGTACGGGTAGTGTTCGATATCGATATGATAGCCAAATGTGGGTAGATGATAGAAGTCCTTCTACTGAGACACGATTTAGCTTTGCTGTGCTGTGCCGTGCCGGGCGTCTGTTACGCACTAACATATTTTAAACTATAAATAATATTTTCTTACCGAGTGAATACTTTCTAGTAATTGCATAACATAATTAAAAACACAGCACCGGTCCAGTGAACACAGCACCGGTGAACGTGCTCGTTTATGTCGAAGCATTGCCACTGCGCAGGAAGAGAGAAAGAGACCACCCTATGTGAATGACTGGGTATTGGAAAGAGATGCATGGATGTGCTGTGGACTCTGTAGCTTTAAATAGCTTTGAAACGATGGGCCATAGGAGGACGGAGGGAGCATGCTTCTGAGACAACACTGGAAATTAACATTTGATAATTGGTCTGTCTCATTGTGCTTGCCAGTCCTGCTTCTAGGAAAAATGGAAATGCATTAGTTTTCGAATCATCGCAAAACTATTTCATCGATTTAGAACCAATAAATAAATTAATCTAGCTGTTATAAAATTTGGTTTCTATCGTAATTAAGACACGTGGTACTGCAACGCCGCAGCTCATTAGCACAGGCCGCCCCTAGATTTGCTAATAAAGGTCTGGGCATATTTGACCTTTCACCAACAAAGTGCGGCTTTCTGGTGAATAGTTTCGTTGTCTCTGCTGTTGTCAGATTCTTACAGAAGAGCTTAAATTGTTGAAGAAGTTCCGTTGGCGATTTACGCTTGCGTGAACTGACCACACTATCGGTCAGGAGGTCCAGTAGACTTTGAGAAATGCAACTGAAGTATCTCTCATAAATATCTAGTGTGGAGGCAGCTATTAAGTGGCTTGAAAATTATATTCGAGTTGAAAGGAAAATGATCGAATTTTCAAAATATGATGAAGTTAGTAAGCTGACTTCAACATTGATGTTGCATTTATTATATAGGTATATATTTATTACCTTCAAAAGAAGTACGCGTAACGTTGGATCTAAAGCTTACGCATTATTTTCATTACCAACAAGTCCATCATTCCCATATTTTATCAAAGATAATTGATATTCAAACCAGCACAACTAATATGAAAGCCGATTCAATTGCTCTTTGTGTTATGAAATTAGCTGGTTTCTAAGTAGCTGAGTAGCTGCCACTCTAGGCTAGGCTGTGAACATTTCCATATCCGTGAAAGGTGTTGGGAAAAGTTGACACTCGAGGCTGGGTAGCCGTGGATGCTTTCTGCTGGAAAAGGTGCTTTCTAAAGGTCTCTTGTGATTCTCAGTGCTTTTATTGTACCTGTACTTTCGATATTGATATATGATGTTGCATGTTTTGAGGTGGTGACTGGATACTGTTCGATATTTGATCATAATCAAGCTACACTATTTTGCTTGGGTGCTTTTGTATTGCAGGTAATTGCATCGTCGATACTTACCCACATTTTTACTACCAAAATAAAATAAGGAGCAGGTTTTTACCATTACATGTACATAATATTATTCTATTATATTTCATATATACCAATGTTGTGACAATTTATACGGAATGTTTTTGAGTAGAATTTGTCTGGTGGCTATTTTTTGTGATTGACAGCAATAATAAATTTAGCTGGTCAACGGTGCGTGTTGATTGGTTTCTACTTTCTACATTCTACTTTCTATGCCTTGCCTCCTGGAATCCAGCAGGATACACTTTCATTTTCTTTCACTCTTCTCAAGGAGGCTAGCTCTAACGCCCTGTTCGTTTCACTGCTGGGGGTGAACAACTGGCTTGTAAAGTTCCGCCAATGTTGACGCCTTGTATTGGCGTCAAACAAATCTCGCCACTATCGGTGGATGGTTCGATTAGCTTTGAGTGGTCCAACTGCCTTCATTGATTGCCCGGCACTGCGCGCAGAGTGGGCTATATGAATGCTGGCAGGTCGGATGATTCGATGATTCGATGATTCGATGATTAGTTGCGAAAAGTCTCCGTAGATTTTGCATTGAAACCCCGCGACAGAAGTGTTTTGGCTTGTGGTGCCGTTGACACTGACAGGATCGCACTTGCACTTCCCTCTCCAGTTCCCGCCCATGCTTTCGCTAGGTCAGAATGGCACTGTCGGGCTCGGTGGTAGTGGCCGGCTTCAGATGGCATTTTGGAAAAGAAAATAAAGTTGGTGGTGCACTACGTTAAATTATATGTGTGTTTTTAAATTATAGGTCAATGATTCTGCAGTTCAAAATGGCTGGAAAATATTTTGGAGAAAACATGTGGGGTTGCAGCTTCTGAAATTAAAATTGATGTGTCGAAGAAACTAGTAGAACACTTCTGAATGTATCAGCTTGTCTGTTCGGCTGTTCTTCAGTAGAGATAGTATATGCCAAAACGTTGACAAGTTAGCTTCAGGTTAAATTGTATAGTAGACATCACTGTACATGCTGTATCACTGCGCATCACGTCACTAGCGAACCATGGGTTAATATTTTGAACAAGCTAAGTGAGGAACTAAGTTTGTTCTGCCACAGCGGCTGAGAACGCTACTCCGGTAATGCATAGGAACCGGGTTCGAAACCTGGTTAAATTGACCACTTTAGTTTGGTGCAGTATTCCAATCACATGTGTCACTTTTACAAAAACTGGCCAATTCCACCAAAATACTAGATTTCTCACGTGACTACAGAACAGGTACATTAGTGTAGAAAATTTGATGCCGTGGCAACATCTCGGCTGAAGATTGTGCATGTGCAATTGCGGGCCAGCTAGACCTTCTTACTCGCGTCACAAGACCCCTGAAAAACACAAAACAAACAAAAATCAAATAGGAAGAAAATGAACTGACTAGTTTTGTTACTGCAACAAATAGGTGGCCATCCATGTGCTGAAATGATATTGGTGCGTCAATAAGCGCCAGAAAATTGTCCTCGAGCTGTGGTAAACTGTTCTTCAAAAAACAATGTTCTGTGGATTAAATTTTTGAGACTCATATCTCCTGACTAATTTCAGCATTATAGTTTTTTAAAAAAATATTCTGTGGATTTTGTGAAAATATAAAGGCATGTTTCACGTTAGTTAACGATGTAAAAGTTTTGAAATCCATTCCTGAAAATTGCACCTAATTAATAAATGATATGTGCTTAAAAATTCCCCCTACTGTAGTTTGCAGCAAATGCATCTGTTGCTTCGCGCACTGCGGCTTGCATGGAGAGTTCTGTCCTGTGTTACACTGTAGCTTAGCTTGCATGGAAATCGAAAACCCAAAACTTACGCTTGTGTGATTGTGGGTGACCCTTATTCTCTTGGTGCTTTAACTGGGATTAGATTTCTCAGATTGGTTCTCCTGGAGGTGTCCACTCGGCTGGGAAAAAATTATTTGTATGGTAAAATTAAGCTGTTTTGTAGTTCGTTTAATTTGATTGATGTTTCATTGACTGATTAAATTGGTATTTATCAGTTTAATTGGTTGAAAATTGTTTAGGCCGCGGTTGAAATCTCGAGACAATCACATTAAAAAATGTTTAACTCTTGGGCGTATAGTTTTTGGAACATAATCTTGCTTGTAGCAGATGTGGATAAAAATATGTTCCATGTTGTGTATGTACGTGGTTGGTCTGTTTCGGTCGGAGTTTGGCAGTGGCCCGATGGTTGGAAGTTGATAGCTCTGTCTTTGTCAAGCATCTAAACGAAGATGACAGCGTTATCGAAACATCGTGAGACACGGCCCTGCTTAAAGCTAAACTCTGATGAGTACACACCAAACACCATTACAATACATCAAACATTTAATTGCGCATCTTGAGAGTGCAGATCCACTGGACAGAAATCGATGTAGAATCTGTGCACTAACATAGTGAGCCGTGCCAGAAATTTGATCTGACCTATTACTGTATACCTCTGCTGGCTCTATCGTTGAAGATAGCCTGTGATGGTAAGCAAGGAAGTTGGAGACTATTGAATAAAGCAAATTTCTGAAGCACGTTTTTCAAATTAAATTCTGCTGTTGTGTGATGGCTACTTAAAAAGTCTTTAATTGAGCATGGCAATGGCAGTCCTTTTGTCAAATTTGGGGCAAAATATTAAGAAAAACGGCTTCCAAATAGACTTGTTTGTTTTTAAACAAATCCTTACATTACTTTAGTCAGGAGATATGAGTCTCAAAAATTTAATAAAGACTTGTTTGTTCTTTTATCTCCAACGCTCTTACTTCCTATCATAGGCTATCTTCAATAGAAGAGCCAGCAGAGGTATACAAAAATTTGTCTGCACGTCACATTTCATGGGTAGTACCCACGAGTGCTAAAAGCTTCGTTCTACCACAAATACCGCGCACTTTTTGACCATACACGTCTCAAAAGAAGTTTCAACCGCGGTCAACACAAACGCGGCTTTCTGACTTGACCCGCCTTGTTTTCGTGCTCGCAGTTGACCGGTCGCTCGCTGCCCTTGCTAGCCTAGGCACCAGCTTGGCCATGGGCCCTGGCATGAGCATGGGCCCCGGCATAGGTATGGCGGACGGCTTGCTGGCGGTGGTCAAACACGAACCGCTGGACCCGGGGTACATGTTCGGGTCGCATCGCGTGGCGGCAACAACGCCTTCGCCGCAACCTCACGAGTCTCCACTGAGCGGAGGGGGCCGGACTCCTTCTCCGTGCCACCTGCCCAACCTCCACAACGTGCACGGAATGACAACCATGAACGCGATGCACGGAGGAAACGTCTACGACTTCGCCTCGGCTGCCCCTTACGCCAACTTGTATGCTCCGCAGCTGATGCACCGAATCAATGATCTGAGCTCTACGTCCGGAGCGGCAGGAGGTTACCCCGGTGGTGCCGGGGCGAGTGGTATTGGACTTGCTAGTAACGTGCATTTGGTTCAAGCCCCCGAGACAATGGATCAAGGCTTGGGAGATCCTAGTTTAAGTTTGCTCGATCTCGACAGTCGGCAGTACAGCCTTGGACAGTTGGATTCGGCGGAGTTTGTCGGACTGCTGTATGGGACGGGGAACTTGACGGAAAATCTATCGGCCAATTTGACTCTGTCTGATAGCAAGACGGTTGAGGCGGCCAGTGAAAACCAAGAAAATATGACCGACTCTTTCACCAGGACGACTATCAAAGAGCTGTGTGATCTGAACAACTTGTGTAAAAGGAACGATTAGCTAGCACGGCATGTTGTCGGCGTCGGCTGATCCTCATTTTAACTCGTTGTTTACCAATTTTTTACATGAGCTGTATCGAAGCGACCATGACGGGCTGGGTGTGTTTTTGTAACCCCACACCGCACTCTATTAGTTTAGTTCCAATATGTATGCATACCTGTGCAAGTGCAGAGTTTGCCATATGCAAATCTGCATCACTAGCCAACCATATAGCTTTAAATTTATGTTAAAGTCTTATATTGTTTGGCTATGTTAATTATTTAATTATTTTAGTCCGACTGTGATAATTAAAATAAACATATTTTTTGTATTGATTTGTGTGTTGTACAAAGTCCCGTTTGTACAGTCTACCTTGTGAGAGATCATACTGTGTTACATCCCTGTGTAAATTGTCACTAGCATTGCTGCCGGAAAATTATGCTTTTCCTGTAAATAGAGTGTAGGTCTGGTTCTGGGCAATCTGTTGACCATTTTTAATCATTTGACAAATAGTTATCTTATGCGCAGTGAGTACGTAGTATGACCACAGAATTCGCGCAATGTTACTGCGACGATGCAGTCGAGAGCTTTCCTTAGATTGCATATTTATGGTCTATGTCGGGGTAAATGTTATTTGAGCCTGGTTGTATTAGACTAGCCAGGGCCTGCCGGATGGGGTGAAGAATATTTTGGCTTCGCCTAAATTTGCTGCAATGGGGTACGAGTCCTACCGCCCAGGAATGGCGGCACAATGTTTGGGCTTTGCATGAAATTTTGGGTTGTGCCTAATTCGGAATGACTTTCATTTGGGAATTCCCCTCAACTTGCTTCCAACTTAAAATGTTGGCTTTGTCTTGAGATTTAGGTTTTGCTCTCATGATCATTGAAAACCTCAATTTTGGCGAAGACGCCCTTTATTGAGCCTGATGGGCTGCCCGCGTTTTGGTTTCGCGATGAAATGTTAGTATTTGCTACGACATTTGGTTTGCCTTGCAGTCTGGGCTAACCTTTGTAATTTGGACTTTGCCCTTGTGCCTGGTTAGGAAGTAATGGCTTAATTTTTGGTAAAAAAAAATCCAAAAAGAGCGCATTTCAAAATTTCCAATCGGAATGGAATCTGCTATGCAAGTATTAACCTAAAACAAATACCATATCAAGCTAATCTCACATTTAAGTCAATATTGGATTATTCTGCCGGCGCCTCAAAGTACGGGCATACAATTTTTCTGAACTCGACTTCAATGTGTCTGAACCTTGAATGACTGCCACGATTTTAAGAAACACTTCATTTTAACCCAGAAAAAAATTAAAAGGGCTCGATTGTGGTTACACATAGTTAACACCCTTGCCATGTTCATCAAGATAGCAACTTTCTGCAAGGGGTTTTTTATTTTCAAATATGTTACTCAAATGGTGTGGTAACGTATACAAAGGGAAATTCCATGCGGAAACTTACTGACAAAAGATATTCTTACAGAGCGGTTACAACAGCTATTTTTGTCTTGTACCTAAAATTTTCTTCATCTAGTTATATAAAATTCCCAACTAAGTACCTATTGGTGAATAACTCAAAAACTATAAACACACTTTCATGCCTGCATGTCCTTCAAAACCACCAGTTACTTTTTAAAAGATTGTCTTAAAGAAAATTCCATTTAGACTGGGGGCTCTTGTTGCCCTATGATCCAACAAAAATTACCCGAACTATCGATGCACTAGTTAATGGTCTGGTGGCATTTAAAAGCATTATTACGAACTACATGCTACATATAGTGCTTCACCGGGGGTTTGTTGCTAAAATAGGCAGACTAACAAGTCCAGAGTCTTAAAACTCTTAGGCTGATTAAGAAAGAGCTTGAGATGCAGCACAAAAACCGTGAAAAAATCAAACAGTATAATACACACAGATAAATAGATAAAACAGTATAATACACACAGATAAATAGATAAAACAGATACACACAGATCGTAAAAAGTGTGCCGTAATGTGCAATGGTTATGAATAATGCTATCCTAGTACAAAGGGAGACACTTCAAATTGAGTTGTAAAAATGTATGTAATTTTCTTTTTTTAGATGTATAATACCTATAATGTAAGTTTTCGTCCCTTGGTAATTAAAATAGTAGGTATTCTGGTTATTTATGGTTTTATAGTAAACTTAAGAAAAATGCATTTGCATTGTACATACAATGGTTGCTAGAAGGTACTCTCGAGGAATCATAATTTAGCTGATATAAGACATGGAAGATCATGTTTGCCCCATTGACCATTGAAACAAGTTGACACGCGTTATGTCGATCTATCTCTAATCGACTGACTTAAAGTTTGTGTTCTGCCAAAATCCCTGCAAGCCCGTGGGGAAAAACTGCATGTCTTGTTGCCAAAGATTGTTCCGGAGCAGGTTGGTCCAATCCAGATTTGTGATGTGTATTTGACTGTGTTACTGTGCCGTCCACATGATGATCCGGACCGCATCAATCCAGGTAGCGCTCCCTACCAGCACTTTATACAGGCAGCAATGACTGGCTATGGATTATCAAAAAAACTGATTCAAAACTGGGTTTGAATGCTAAGAAATCCACCAAAGCTTTCCAATGTTTTGCAAACTATGTAAGTAAACATTCCACTGAGTAAACATTTTTTTTAGTAAGATGATCTTTAAGACCATTTAATATTACATCCTGTTTGATACTTGATTGAATCAGGAAGCTTGTCAACTTTCGATTCCATTTTTAAAGGCCATTCTGACCATTTCCTTACTTTTCGTATCTCAAGGTGATTATGTTTTTCTTTAACTCCTGTTGTGGTAATGAATATCCTCGGTTGTCACAATACGATAAAAACTTTCCTTGGTGCATAAACTTGTCTCAAATAAATATAAAGGCAAGGTAGCATAATGATAATATTAAGCCTCCTAAAGAAGTTTGTACAAGAGTCAATAAAATAGATTGTTGCACACGGATTGTTACTTGCTTTCAAACCAGCTCTTTTTTGCAAAATAGGTACAGGACCTGTGGTGCTGAAATCTTCGATCATATCTAGCTGTATGGGGGTCTTCCCTATGAGGAATAGTGTTATCTGAATAACTCTGTGGACGGACTAAAATTCCATCCATGTAAATATTTAGCTAACGTGACTGAAAAAGAAAAATAAACCACATTCCGTGATAGTTGTTCCATTGTGCGATAATCTTCTCAATTTCTGATTTCATGGATACTAATATGTTTTGGTAATATTAAGAACTAGTAATGGCCTTTTCTCATTTGCCATTTTTTCCATTTGATTTAACATGGAGTCTATATATTTTCAATGACGGAAATTCGTCGGGAATAGGCCCCCTGGCCAATTTCAGGCTGGGCTATTCATGATCGGCAAGGCTGATGCGATTTACATTGTGGGAATCCCTTTGGTAATGGATTCAACGTAGTTTATTCGAATAATGACATATTCCCGACGGGCTATTAATGATCGAAGCTGAAATCGAGCTCAAAGCTTAAAAATGAAATGCTATTGATAGTGGTTGGGCAAATAAGAAACTTGTAGCTGGTTTGATTTTTACTTTCGTTTGGCGGAATTAATTTTGAACCTCCGGCATGCCAACATTCCGTGCTGTCGAGTTTGTACGAAAGGACTAGAACACTTTGCGAAACAGGACTGGACTGTGGTAGGACTGTGCGGTCTTGTACGTATCAGCTTGCGGGAACTGAATTAATTGTGGGGGTATCTCTCACATTAAGATATATATGTACGTTGAAAGTGTGATTGTTTCTTATCGACTCTATGCGCTCAATCGAACAGCAGTCAGCTAATAAATGTCACTTCGGAAAGAAGTTGTCTTTGCTCAGTGCTTGGTGGTTTCTCTTTGCTTGACGTGAAAGGTAGCCATTTTACACGGTGCGACGGCGGGTGACGGAACTTGCTTAGGATCACCCTAAGCTGTTACAAACAAATAATTTCAATATTTAGTGAACGGTTAAAAGATCAACACAAATTAAATCGCTTGCATCACGATTGGTCTAGCTGATATAATCCAGGCAGTATAATTACAATGTTATAAAATATTATGTGGATATTACACTCTATACCATGTGGTAGTAGCACCTAGGCATTGAATTACCTAGGTACTACCTACCTACTAGATTGTGGCAACAATTAGTAACGAATTCTGTTCTTGTGCTTAGGTTACTTCGGAATTAGACCCGAGTATCTACACTTGTTGATGTTAAAAGTTGCTGCAGATTTGCTTGGGTTTAATTTGAAAACATCTTGTCTAAGCCGACATGATGACTGACAGGCACTTTACAAATCACGTTACGTTGAACAACATCAACCAAAAGGTGTTCCTAAAACAGAACTTGAAGCCAGAATCGAGTGGGACAAATAATTTGAAAGCTCAACACAGTCGTAATGTCTTGTGTGCGGAGCTGGAACCAAATGATGATTTGGGATGGAAATCTAAATTGAAACTTCCGCCCAAAGACAGGCGAATTCAAACAAGTGTAAGTACTTTTTCAATGCACTAAGGTAAATTTTCTGGGTTATATTATGCACTCTGACATCGTTAACTCACTCACTGGCATATGTGTTCTGGTCCCACCAAGCTTCCTTGCCGACTGGTAACATTAGTTGCAATAGACCTATTCCAGCCAAGAAAATACTAGATACTTAATACTAGATCTACCTTCTAAGAAAAGCCACTTGGGTTGTGATTTTCCTATCCTGTCTGGGTTAAATGCCAAAGCCAATTTGATACAAGTTGGCTATGGCATTTAACCCAGACAGGATAGGGCAATCACAACTCAAGTGGCTTTTCTTATTAGGTGTATCTAGTATTCTTTTCTTGGTTGGAATAGGTCTATTCAACTTAAAACCCAAGCTCTACCATGGTACTAGAGCAGTCCTGCAATGTTTCCCAGGCAACCACTAACAGATGCAGCCTTTTGCACGATAGTTTAGCAATTTAATCAAAAACTATTGAAGCAAGGGTTCGGGAAGCACTTAAAATATATCGTACACACATATTTATCAAAAACTACGAGAAAAACTTGTCAATGGGTGTCCGTAATTATCCTAAATATGTACCCACACTTACAACCTCTTGTTCTAGTAAATTATTACTACGTTCGGGGTACTAGACCTAGGCATCAGGGGCGTGCGCTCTAGGCTATGTTAACTAGGCAATGCAGTGCCTAGTCTGATGTTCTCAAATTATTGTTATTTTTTAATATA
>QKMV01000428.1:0-22970 GCA_003287335.1 Lednia tumana
GGCTAGAGCCATTTTTCTTACATTGTCCATCCCTAGCACATAAATTAAAATGGCTTCCCCTCGTAGGGCCTTTAAAGAGGAACTTTTAAAATGTTGAAGGCAAGAACAAAAAAACAAAATGATAGATATTTTAAGCGCAGTCCCCCGTAGATGAAGCCAAACGATAGGCGGTGGTTTTTAAATGGTGGCCAAACACTAGTAGATGTTAAGATGATCTGGAATACCTCGTTTTAGACCCTGCGCTGAACCCTGGGTTAAACCCTGGGTTTTGCGCCCAGGTAAAATCGCCACAGTTTAAACATGGCTTTGCAAAGTACAAACAAAACTGATGGTCTGTTCTGGTCTGCTAGATGCATGGAGAGGTTCTCGTTGGTTCCCGCGTTGGATAGATACAGACTATGGTTTAACTCTAACCGCACTTTTCGTTCTCCCTTAAGTTCAATGCTATTGGAATTTCCGAAGAACTAAAAGCAAGTGTGGTCGAGGACGGAGAATGCCTAGAGCTGGTGAAGTTGAGTTGCCACTAATCAGACCTGACCACTCTCGTGTGTTTAGGCAAGATAAGAGTGTAACACAGGGGGTTGATTTTATTCCCTGGTTAGCTGTGGACGGTTGGTTGACAGATCGCTGCCACCACCTTACCGACTGGCTAGTGTAACCAGCCGGTTAGGAATTGTTGTAGGAGGTTGTTAATTTGTGATACTGAATTTTATTGCAAAACACCTAGTCAAGTACAATGATGTCATACTAGTTCATGACTCCGATCGACTGTCTAGTTTATTCGAGCGGCTACGTTGTCTGGCTCACCGCGAGAGTGTCGTTAATTCAGCGTTCCGCCCGGTCCCTATAGTTGATCCAATGTACGATATGGTTGTCTGTAGTAGATGAACCCTCGAGTTAAAGTTGTAACTTTGTTACAAGAGGTGTCGTGAACCTTATTAGAGTGACCCCAACTAGTTGGCAAAAGTAAGGGCTATCTACATAGCTTAGTGTGAGGATTAGCATCTAATTAGGTCTAGGTATAAGCATAGGGTAGAAAGTCAAGTTAGCTTTAGTACAAGTTTACAATTAGAAGAGGACAAGAATGCAAATGAAGTTAGTTACCACTAGCAGCTGAGGTTATGTATGAATGTATATAGTTATTTTTAAAACGCTGTCATTATGCAATGATTGCCACGTGTACACAGTATAATATCATCGCTGATATTGCATTCTAATGAGAGAAGCGAAAGAGGCGGTTCATGTGCGGGTGGCAGGAAATGTAATAGCATGTATAAATAGTTTCGAAAAGGGATTCTGTTTATCTAATCATGTTGCTAACCCTCGACTTGAGCCAGTGTGGAGTAGTTACTAGAGAAGACTCCAAGTCCATTTTTGTGGAATTAATCACGGGACACCTGACAAAAAAATATAGTTTTGCTGATGCCTGAGTAAGCATAACTCAACACTGAAAAATTATCAAAGGCTGATCGTTAAGTGAAAGACAGTTGACTTGACCTTGAGGCAGCTGGCTGAAGGTTAATGCGTGAAATACTGACACTACTAACAGAGGTTGTTATTCTAAAGTGCTGCCACCTCTCGCATTCCCATGGCACTTTTTAGTTGTTTGCGTAAACGCTCGTAGTTCAAATTACCAGATTCCTGAGATTAGAATCAACAAAGCAAAGGAATTGATTCCCTATTACCTGAAGCCATCCCTAGTAGGTACTGTCTCGTAGGCTGGGTGCTAACTGGCTGGTGCTTTCTGCTCTAGGTGCTGACTGTGAGAAGAGTAAACTCGAACGGTTCCTGCCGTTGTTCGACACGAGTCTACTCAACCTGGAAGACTTGCGACAACTCAGCTGGTCTGGCGTTCCTGTCAAAGTTCGCGCCGTCACATGGAGGCTTCTTTCGGTTAGCTCATGTCACTTTTGCGTCTGCCAAGCACTACCTTTTGGATGGCAGCCATAATTAGCAGTAACCAAATCTGATGGTGATCAGGTTTAGAATTTTCCGGCTAGAGCATGCTTATAAATGTATGTGAAGCCGGAGGCCTATTGTTACACTGCTGATCGTTCTGTTTGTGCAGGGATACTTGCCAGCCAACTTGGAGCGCAGGCAGCAAGTGCTAGAGCGCAAACGTCTCGACTACTGGAGCCTCGTCAAACAGTATTACGATACGGAGAGAGATGAGACCCATCAAGACACGTACCGACAGGTTAGGCTGCGTCAAACAGTATAACGAAGCAGCATTGCACTGGGTCATGAGTGACTGAACTGTTCAGATGTCGGATACACTGGTTCTCGTGAGATCACCGAAATTAAGCAACATTGCACTGGGTCATGTGTGGCCCAACTGTTCGGCACGTTGAATATACTGGTTCTCGTGAGATCACCGAAATTAAGCAACATGCTGGGTCAGGGGTTGGATGGGTGACCATTCATCCCAAGACCCAGTTCTGTTTACAAGAGAGATTAAAGAGTTTTAAGCTTGTACAACAGTTTCACTGGTCTTGCCATCAACCTCTGAACAGCATGGGTAAGTGAAGGAATCCTGCTGCTCGGGTTACATAGTCCTTCGGAAGGGACGTCTAACCAGGACGTTTAACCAGGCTACGTACCGGCGCCAGGTTTCCTCTCTTCTCTGTCAGGTTCATAATCACCCTCAACCTATCATGTACCGACGCTATGACCATTGCCACAGGGCGATGAGTCGAGTGCGTCGTTAAGCACCACATAATGAAAAAATTGAACGCGGAACTTAACGTGTTGCAGATTCACATCGACATCCCACGCATGAGCCCGCTGATTGCGCTGTTCCAACAGCGGGATGTGCAGGAGATGTTTGAGCGCATCCTGTTCATCTGGGCCATCCGACACCCTGCGTCAGGCTACGTACAGGGCATCAACGACCTGGTCACTCCGTTCTACGTCGTCTTTCTGCAGGACGTCGTGCCACAGGGTCAGTAGCCCCTTACCGGTACATCCGGGTCAAGAGCCCCTAAACAGTACATCCGCGTCAGTGGCCGCTTACCGGCTCATCCGGGTCAGTATCCCCTAACCGGCTCATCCGGGTCAGTATCCCCTAACCGGCTCATCCGGGTCAGTATCCCCTAACCGGTTAAACTACGGCGCTTTTCAGAGCCAATCAGCTTAAAGGGAGTTGTTTGGTTGATAGGTATTTTTATTTTACCGTTCAAATCAGTTACTACAAATACTGTTATTTTAAATAACATTTAAAAAAAATTCCAAATCAGATGGTTATCAAAGCAAATGGTAGGCCTCTGTTTATATGACGTGTAACTTTGATAGCTGGTCACTCAGAATGTACTTTTTGGAATTCTTGGCACATAGAACTTTCTCAATTTACAAGACAGAGCCTTGAAAATTCATTTACATGTTAATTGTTGTGTTTTGCACAAAGAGTAAGAGAGGCATTTTTAAATTATGTTGACATTCACAAACTAAAATAAATGCCTCTGAAAATGTGAAAAAAATGACTAGGTACTTATCAAAAATATTCAACTCAAAATGTTTGCCGCATCTAAAATCGCCTCAGCCGTATTGTAGGTATTAGTTGTCCCTTACTTTACACAAAAAAATTAACCCCCTTAGTATAAAACTCACTGAAATAATTGTACCGAAAAAGTCCAATTTAACATTGAAGGTAGAGGGGCTAAATAACTTCCCTTAAGCAACGTTGGAGATGAGATGAACCTTTTTGTACCTCCTGTCTTGTAAGCATAGTTCGTACATAGGTAGGAAGTTTTCCGTTAATTGCTAAAAATATCTAAACTAATACTTTGGTGTTTACTGATGGTTGAATTGTCGTTTGTCGATTGCCGCACAGGCTGCAACCTGGACAACTTCCTGGTGTCGTCCCTACCCAAAGAACAACAGGACGTGATCGAGGCCGATTCGTTCTGGTGTCTGTCCAAGTTCTTGGATGGCATTCAAGACAACTACATCTTCGCCCAGCTCGGAATCCAGCACAAAGTGAACCAGCTAAAGGAACTGATCCAGCGGATTGACGGTGAGTTCCAGGCAATCACAGTCGAGTTTTCTTTTGCTCGAATTTGGCGCACATCATTTGCTTCGTCCCGTAGAAAAATTGAGGGCGGCCCCTTGGATCTCGTTGTGCCAAAATGGACCTTCTGGCTCGAACTTTGATTCCCTGTCGAACGAAGATGGGAGCTCTGCTAACTCTTAAGGTTAGCAGGGTTATCGATCAGATCAACTATAATTTGGTCATCTCGTAACGACTTTTCGTTTATTTTATGTTGTTTCGAGCATTGTTTTGATACTTAATACATATATTAACGTTATATTTCATTGCGCTTATGTCGTGTGACTCCTAAGACGCAGTGTAGCCTTGTTTCGTGAATTGACAGAGGAAGTTCCTCCGGTGGGAGTGCCTGGCAGGAAGGAGAGAAGCGTCAAAAACTATCGCCCTTTTTTGGGCCTATCCAATTGCAGACGAGGAGACCTGGGAAGAGCTAGGACTAGGAAAACTAAACAAACCAGATTACATAGTGAGATAGGACCGCTCTGAGAAGATTCGCCACTTGTACATCTCCTTGCGTACAGACATGGGAATATGTTTATTAGCAGATGGGATCCATCCAACTTTGGAATAACTTACCTAGCCAGTAGCCACGCAGTCAAGTTGTTAACCCTCTTCCCAGAAATACAAGGGATCTGAGTAAGAGGTCGAAAAAAAAGACAACAACTGGCAGTGCCATTAAAACTAGTGGTATTTTGCGCAGCTGTTGTACTCGTGCAATCACGAGCCACGTGCCTCCCCTCCTCCCAGAAGCCTTACCCACCCAGCAAAGCTAGACGAGTGTGTCCAGATTTGCATTGGACCGACAATCGTGGCCCGGATCAGATGCACATTTTCTTCACTTCCCTTCTATCTGACACTTCCTAGAAGTTCTGATCTAGAAAGCCTCATAGTTATTCCAAATATATCGCACCGTACAACAAAAACTGCGTAACTCGATTTTCATAGTTCTGAGATAATCGATGTTTATAAAAATGCTCTGTGTAGTTACGCAGTTCTTCGTGGCAAACTTGCTTGCAGCAGAATGCAAGTCTAGGTAACACTGTGCCAAAGCTGACGTACTCCTATTTATGCATTTTGGCTGCCAATATGAAGGTTCATTTGGGTATAATCAGTCATTTGAATTGCTAATAACAGCTAGAGTTGGTTTTTTGGATTTACGTAACTTTGGCAGGCTAAAGAATGAGTTCTTTCTGATTTTTTGACGTACGCTCATATTCCTCAAAAATGGAGTTACGTAAGTTTCGCTGTACGTCGACGCTACTAACATCGAATTCCCCGGTTGCCCCTCGCAGGCACACTGCATCGACATCTGCAGCAGCACGGAGTTGACTACCTGCAGTTTTCGTTCCGCTGGATGAACAACCTGCTGACCCGAGAGCTGCCATTGCATTGCACCATCCGTCTGTGGGACACCTACCTTGCCGAAGCCGACGGATTTGCCGCGTTCCAGCTCTACGTGTGTGCAGCCTTCCTCACGCACTGGCGCAAGGAGCTGTTGCTCGAGAGAGACTTCCAGGTAACCAGCACTACGTACAAAGTACCGAACTGGTTCAGATGTGCGCAAACTGAACGTGTAGGTTCCATTTCAAACTTTTCTCGGACTCTTTTTTGATAATTTGTTGTGAATTACGTTGTCAGTTCTGCAACAAATTCTACAAGTCAGCAGTTCATTTCAACTCTTGTAACCATTAGTTAACAGGCCGTTAGGTTATTCATGGGTCACTAAAAACCGGCCGTTACGGCCAGCGCACAGAAACATGTTGAAGCAAGCCAGCAACAGGTCGAGCCAGGTGAGTGGACAGTGGGAATGACTTTGGCTAATTGATTCCAATTCGATTCCTTCGCTAGTCGACTCCTGTGTCAGGAATCGAATAATTTGAATTTCAAGCGTTTCCCCTGAATCTAAAACATTCTACATCAATGCAAGAAATGGCAGCACTTTACCATGATAACCTAAGCTAGTAGTCTGTATTTCACGTTGGCTCACTGCCGCATTGCCCTGCAGCCAGTCACCTCCAGGTCAAGTCAACTGTTGTCTCTTGACAGTCAGCCATTGATGATTTTTCTGTGTTTGGTCATGTTTACTCAGGCACCAACAAAATCTGTGCTTCTTTTGTTACCTCAGGTAATCAGTTGCACAAAAATGGGCTCGAGTCATGCCTAGTAATAATTGTCATCGTAGAGTTCAGACTTGTGCAGACAAACGTACGTAACTGATGTAGCGTGCTTTGCTTTTTCCGCAGGGTTTGATGCTGATGCTGCAGAACCTGCCGACGCAAGGCTGGAATGACTCAGAGATTGGCGTTCTCGTGGCCGAAGCGTACCGGCTCAAGTTTACGTTTGCTGACGCACCCAACCACTTGTCCAGCGCCAGCGCTAGTGCCAGCGCCAGCGGAGAGAGATGACCGTCCTCGCGGCGCATCTCGCGGTGAACGACGACGTACCTACTCGGTCTAGGGTTGAGGGCAGATTTATCTATGGATGTGTGCGGAAAAAAGGATATGGAAATAAATTACCAAGTAAATTTTCTTTTTTTTTCAAACCTGTTTTCGAAATTTTATATTTATAGTAGAATATTATAATCCAGTCAATATCCAGTCATACCATTCATCTCTCCACCTCGTGCTTTTTCCTTCACATGTATCCCTACAGATGATACATGTCCACTTAATACACATTTATTTCTAGCTTGAGAGAGTGCGCTCTTTAACCGTTACTAGTTATTTTGATAGTGTTATTGAGATTTAATTATGCATTCTTGAATGCAGGTTAATCTGTACACTTATCATTAGATATCTCTGAATTAGTGAGTGGGCATGTACCGGCTTGAAAGGATACTGCATTGGTTCTACATTTTCTTCTCTGATAAGTTGAACTCCCTCCTCATTCCTATAAATATACGTTTCATGTACTCTAGGTATGCACCAATACCAATACAATGCAGATATCACATAAATATCAGTATAGCTCAGTATTACTACATTTTAATCATGCAGACAATTTTTTTGGTAGCAGATATTACTTTTTGGAAAATTTTGGATGCTTTAGAAAACAAATTTGTTGTGTATTACTTTTTTGAGACTCATATCTCCTGACTAATTTCAGCACTATAGTTTTTAAAAAAACTGTTAATAACTGGGTTAAAATGCTGAAAATTGGCAGTTTAGTTTCAGTTAAGTTTTCAGCATTTTAACCCAGTTATTAACAGTTTTTTTAAAAATTTGTTGTGTATTTCTTTATTTGTGGTTGAAATTATTTGTTAAATGATCAGTTGGATGCTTTTTTCCTGGAACATACCCAATATTTCACTGAAGGCTTGCTCGAAGCCTGGCTGCATACAAACGCTAGAAAAAAAAAAATCCTCGAACAAATACTGTAAACTACAAACCGTCCTCTCATATATCCAGGCCTGGCTGAAGGGTAAATATTTGTGTACGCGAGATGTGAAAATGCCGCGGGAAGCCCAGCCCCCCGGGAAAAAAGAAACAATTCAATGTCATTTTGAAGCAAATCTATACGTTTCAGGTAAAATTTTGGCAACATTCAAATCCATTTTCAAAGCGCAATCTTAAAAAGCAGGAAAATGGCACAAGGTTGTCCTTCTCTTCAAGCTTTCTTCTTTATAGCCGTCTCCCATCCCAATGGGTTTTTTTCTTTTTCTATCGATTTATAGAACTTGAAAGCCAACACAACCGGCATGTGTACATAGCTGACTGCGAGTGCAAAGGTGAGTTAATAGCTACACTGGCTCCTGTTATCATGAGTACATCAGATTTGTTGGTGCAAATTTTCTACCAGATTTTCTATTTACCAAAGGGAAGTATAAGTGAAACTTAGGCTCTTTTTCTCAGGCACGCCAATGCATTGCTGGTATTCACCAGCAATGCAGACTGACCTTAAAATTATTTTAAAGTCAGAGAATATAGCGATTCTTTTGTTCTTCACTTCTCAAGCGTTCATATCTTTTCCTCCAAAATATTTGCCTTTCTTCCCTGCAGCAATGACATTAAGTGCCCACAAAATTATAACAAAATCGAAAACAATATGCTTAGCCAAAGTGTTTTTGCCTAGTAGGGTGGGATGCTTTGAATAAACATCTGGGGAAGTGCTTGATTCTCAAAAATTCCATCTCATCAGCCAGCTTGAGTTAATACTGTTGCATGTAGTCTATTCTGATACCGCTGTTGATCTCTTCTTTTTCATTGGTAAGCAGAGCTTCCACCAACGCATCCTCTTAAGAATTTCTTGCCTCCCTGTCGATAGGGAGTCTAAACGTTAAGTGGTAATTAATGACAAAACTAGAAAACTCTCCCGGTCACATTGCTATGATCAGTTTTAAAGCTCTTTGGCTCCTTTCTATTTAGCAATGCCACCAGCAACTTGCACACCTTCTGAGTGGGTCTTCTCCCTTCTCTATATTTAGATATGTGTATTTATTTGGAAGGGGGTAGGTTTCAAGAACTGTCAGTTGATGGAATTTGTGTTTTGACAATGTTTGCTTTGTTTTTAGTGATTTTTGGCCCCAATTTCAAGGTCAAAAATCACCCGAAACACAGAAAACAAAATATATTTATTTATCTTTAGACCAGGTACATGGTGAAGACTAAATCGGTATCATTCTACACAGTTTTCTTCTGCCGAATCGAAACCGCCTAACTTTAACTCTAAACTAATGATTAGATCGACTGTTGTGAGGCAGGCAGGATCGAAATCACATTAATCTTTGTTCTTCCCTCAAGAAAGATGTTCGTGTCCAGCCTTAGTAGAAGAGACGTGGCCCAGAAATCGAATGATCAACTTTTTAAGCTGTTCAATGTTCCCATATATCATATTTTTCTCTCAAGTAAAACATAATGCAAAGTAAACATTTCACTTTAAGCAAACCAGCAGGGCTGAAAACGATAAATCGAAGACAGTTGCCCTGGGAACCAAGACTTATGAATGATAAATCCGATACAACTGAGAGTTTTGACGGAATCTAAAAACTAAACGATAGACGTGGGGAAAAGATCGATCGAGAACCCGCTGTATTTCTTCCCGATGTCGGCTAACTAGGTCTGGATAGTACAGTACAATTTGTTCACAGCAAACTGAAGTACTAGACCTGCTTATTGAATTTGAACTGCAAATGAGAATTTGTAGGAGCAAGTTAAACTAGACAATTGTAAGGAACCTGCTAGAAACACAATATTTTATCCATTTTCCGTTTAAATCTAGATTGGTGTTGGGCGCTCGCTACCGGCGCGAGCGCTTGGCGCCGACGGGAAGGAAGTTCCGCCCGGTGATTGGACAAATGTGCGAGTGGCGAACACACTCGGGATGCACCAGCACGTCGTTCGGGAAACGTGCGAAGCTGGGCTCCGGAAACGGCTGCTTGCAGACACAGCAGTAGCTGCAACAGAAGCACAGACTTTGGTCCCTCCACTTGGACCTCCGCATTCGCTTCACAGTCGGACCAAGCTTTCTATTCAATTGCTGACTCAACTGCTCAAGATGACTGATGACCAAGGAAATCGATTGCTTTTGTGGTGTTTAACGATGCACTGTATTAACAACTGCCCTTGTGGCACTGGTCTATTGGCGTTGGTGAATTATAGGGTGATTAATTATGAACCTAATAGGAAAAAGGGGAAACCCGTTGCCGGCACGTAGCCCACTCCTAAAATTGCTACTACAATTTGGGAACAAAAACAAATTTAGTATTGAGACAAATGAATGTAGTATCGGAGACTCCTTACCCTACCTGGCAAGGCAGGGAGAGTATGTACCCCGATAGTTCCGCGGTTGAGCAATTGACTAGTAATAGAGAGGTCCTAGGTTCTTAATCCAGATCTGTTGCATATATTTCCTGCTTCTCTTTCCTTCCAAATGTTGTATTGTTGAACGTAATAAACTATCGGACAATCAAAACCAGTGCTACTAGGGGCCGAATACACAGTTATTACTACACTCGAATGCTCCTAAGTTGGGGTCACCCTAACTTAGAAGCACTCATCCCCAGTAACGAATAAGCGTTTAGCTCTAGGTTTTCAAGTTCTGTGACAGAACTTGTGAACTGTGACAAAACAAACAGACCTACTCATGTATTGAATACTTTCCCCTATGAGCCCCATTCTAGACTGGGCTGGACCCAGTCGACTTACTTGGTCGTGTACAGAGGAACGGAGTGTCGTTGGAGAACTTGCAGCAAGCACTTCTGTTGCAGGTTTTCTCCGCGAGCAAGCGACGCTGCCATTTTGCTCGTTCGGTACTGCAAGACAAATTCACATTAACTATGATGACTACTTAACTAAGCCAAGTTGGTTCCGTTGGTTCCTCTATCATTTCAGCGTATCTCAAGTCATTGGCAGTTAGTCGAGTTTGTGAGATTTATGATTGCAGCATGGCATCACTTTAACAAGAGCAATCTTTCAGATAGGTCAAAGCCTTTTGGTTCGTTACTAGACAAAGATTTACCACTCATGTACATGACTTAACCTCACTTGATAAATGTCATCTGTTTAGCTCAGTTGGTAGGGCATTGGAGGCTAAAACCAAAGGACCGAGCTTCGGGTTCCATAACCATGGCAGGCATTCTTGAGGTGAAATTAATGTTCATCATAATTTAACTTAGCATGGGTAATGCTTCAAAATGTTTCCTGTACACATAAGCTATGTCCCCCTGTATAACACTTTTTACAATTTCCAACCCCAGCCAATGAAGTACAGTAACTTTTGTAAAAGAGACCACAAACCTCTACAATTACATTTTCATGTAGACTTGAATGCACCATGGTAGTCTAAAACAACTTTTCAAAAAATATTGTTGAAATTCTATTAATTCATACAAATCATTTAAGATTTTGGTCAGTGCACATGGCTTCTCGATTGATGCGAGAATAGCACATGAATATGCGCAAAATACGACACATTCATTTGCTAATCACTTGATTGTGACTGAAAAAACTGCCTAGTACAGAGCCAAGTATTTATAGAACAAAGTAAAGATGAAGGCACATGTCATCAATCCCAATTACTTCTATGGACCAAAACAACTCCTCGGTGCTCAGGGTCGGGAAATTCCCTGCGTGATTTCTTGAAGGATATTTCAACTTGAGCACCCCAGCTGAAAAATGACATGTTTGAACATTTTTCCTGTAGCTTGTTTGGGAGTAAAACTTCTTTTATCTGCCTCTAACTCTCCTAGACCTTATAGAATTGACATTTGTTTAGTGCAGGGAGTTACAGCCCCTGTAAAAGTTGGTACATTATCAACGGCGCGGCGTGGTGTGAGGTGCTTACTTTGACGAGCGATCCCCGGAGAGCTGCCCTGACGAACGACTCGACGACTGCAACATTCCACTCGGCAGGAATCAACTCGAGCACTTTGGTCGGGTTCAGCTGCGCTGCTCTCGTCTCCAGTAGCCGCAGAGCCGGCACTAAGTACTCGCTCCTCTCGGAAACTCTGCAAAGCCACCGACAGCATTAACAGCGTCCAGTTCACAGTGCTAGTAATGTCACTCAAATGCTCGGTTGTGTAGTTAACAGACTGTTAGTGTGTTAAAGAGCTCTTAAATACTTGCTAGTTCTAGTAGTAGTTCTTGTGTTAGTAGTTCAAGTAGCAGTTCTAGTAAGAATCTAAGGTAACTACTTGAGTCAACTCCAGCTGTTAATGAAATGGAACCCCAATCCACGGCTTGCCACAGCAGCCAAACCCCTCTAGTCTAGCTGTAGTTCCAAATCCACAATGGCTGCACTCTATTTACTGGGAGAGCATACTTTTCCGACTGGGACGCTGGTGACAGTTAAGGCAGGAAGTTATGGCTGGAGAGACTATTTTGTAGGTGTAACACAGTATGCTCTCTCACTGTATAGACAGTATTACTGTAAACTATATTTACTGAAAGAGCATACTTTTCCAACAGGGGCACTGGTAACAGTTAACGCATGAAGGTATGGCTGGAGATCTTAATATTTGGGTTTAACATTGCATGCTCTCTCATTGTACAGACAGTATTACTGAACACTTAATTTACTGAGAGAGCATACTTTTCCAACAGGGGCACTGGTGACAGTTAACGCAGGAAGGTATGGCTGGAGAGCTTATTTTGTGGGTGTCACGTAGTATGCTCTCTTTCAGGACAGACTGTAGATAAGTACAGATTGTGCTTCCATGAAGCATCGCATGCGATTTTTGCAGTTAAATTTCACTGTGAATATAAATCCCAGTAAAAAGGCCGCTTCCACGAGAATTTTAAATTTCGTACTGCATTATAATCTTGGAGCAGCTGTTCGTTCCTCAGCCAATATTGTGACAGGTAATGTTATCACATTTGCATACTATCCTTGAGAAAAGCCTTGATCTGTTGCTGTATTCGGAACACTCCAAGAATAGAAAATATAATTACTGTGGTGGACGAGGCAACGAAGAAAGAGAGGTGCTCGCAAGTTTAGGATACGGGACATTTTCCTCGATTGCACAAGTCAGCGGAACTATTTTACACTAGGACTTCTTCAATGAGTAATTGGATATAAAATCCAAATCCATTATAAATTGAAAGTAAAATTCAACCACAGGAAGATTATATCTTCTCACATAAATTCACCAATCGGCGTGCTTCAACTGGAAAAGTAATAGAGCGAACCTAGCGACTTTTGGATGAAACCAAACTTTTTGCAGCAACAGCGCCTATCATTAAAATTGACTCAACTTTTTTGCTTCACCAAACTTTGAAGCAGTTCTAAGGCAGTTCCACAGCTGTTCTACTCACAGCAAGTTGGGGTTGAGGTAAGTCTTAAGCAGTAGCTGGAATGCGTGATCAGAGCCTTCGGAGCCTGCCAACGACATGCCAGTGCAGTAGTCCTCGGCAGCCGGAAAGTCCTTGAGCTTGTGCACGAGAATGTCCAGCGCTGCTTCGTGCTTCCCAAGCTGAAACCAACAACATTGCAACATTGCAACGTTGCAACATTGCAACATTGCAACAGTGCAACTCTGCAAAGGCACACTCATTTCATCTCATTCTGTTTGTTTTGATTTCAGGCCTGCCACCATTCAAGACTGGCTACAAAGTGATTGAACCTTTCACTGCTACGAGGGGGTATATGCGTTGTGTTTAGGATTCTGCGCCTTCTTCCTGAATCTATTCAAGACTTTAGATTTGAGCTACGACTTTGGACTCAAGCGTATTCCAGTAGGCATAAAATGATTAAATTATCATCTATAAGAGTGGTGATCTGATAGACAGTAGATAAGTGACATTTCTCTCAGTTTTGAAATTAACTTTGATGCTTTGACTAAAAATCCCTAGCCCAGCAGACTATTCAAGCTAGTAGAAACTCAGCAAGGTTTCAGGGATAATTTTCCTGAAACAAAATTAGCAGAAACTGACTCGATAGCGATTGAAAAGTGACCCCAGATCAACAAAACTGGCATTTTTTGCGTTACTCGATCTGTCTTACTAAGTTACAATCCTTGCCTTACGTGACGCTTCTATAACTTCAGTCATGATCGGGATTTACTGTTGAGTGTATTGAAAATGACAGAATATTACATTAGATACGGAACATTACAATTACATTAGATAAAAATTTAGTAAAAAATGATTTAGCTGCCCAAACACTCTTCCAATTTTCAAAAAAACTGTTAGTAAATGGGTTTCACAACTGCGAACTTCCAATTCTATCTCCACAATGCACGGTTTACCTTTCCCAAAAGAACGGCTGTTTCTTGGTGTAGCTGTGCCTCTTGCACGCGGCTTAGAAGCAGCTGAACGCGGTACAAGTTCGACTGGCGTAGAAGAGCCTGGAACTTGTGTCTTGCCGCACGGAGTGCCTCATCAACCCGGTCAGCCCGGTCATCCTGGCTCGGCCAGTCATCCGGGTTTGCCTGGTCATTCTGGTTCGCCCGGTCATCCAGGTTTGCCTGGTCTTCCGGATTTTCCTGGACGTCCCGGTCGGCTATCAGCCTGGTCACGTCTTCCATGTACAACATGGCTAGCCGCGTGTGGAACTTTTCGCTGGGGATCTCCTTGTTCAGCACCAGGTGCTCAAGGTGCGCAGTGGCGGCGCGAGGGAACGGCTGCAGGAAGGAAGACACCGCGTCCGGTTCCAGTGGTAGCGCCATTTCGCGCGTGAACAAACCTGCGCCCGCGTCTTCGTCATTCGCCAGCACAAACTGCGCGTACTTCCAAACCAGCACCTCGTCTGTCAAGCTGCAAAACGGTAATGTTGACATGACCAAGTTGAAATAGAAAGGGAACTTCTTTTCTGACTGTACACCAGTTACATAAGCATGTATTTTTATCGACATTTTCGTGGATTGGAGAAAGGGTCCAAGGTAGAAAAAATGAAATGAGTTACTACTTTAATGCAACATGAAAAATTAAAGTGCTTAAAGTTACGTTAAAACAACAAAACCCACAAAGAAAAATTAAACAGTGTTTTTATGGTCAAATTGCACAAATATAATATGGGAATATAACCAGTGAGAGGGAAGATCCCCTCGACAGATATCAGTGAAGCTGAAGTGCTTGAACATGGTAAGCAGCGCAAGAAACCTTGATCAGACATATTTTGGTGTTTCTCTGCTGGCTCTGTGATTGTAAGCGAGGAAGTGTAGACAGAAGAATAAACTAGGTCCATTCATAACAATCTTTTCAAATTTACAATTGTTTGTCTGTTATGGCTATCTAAAAAGACTCGAATTGAGCATTTGCGACAGCCTTATTGGGCGAATTGGGGCAGAATCTTTCGAAAGGCTTCACAAAGGACCAAGTCTATTCTTTCTTCTCCAACCCTCTCGCTGTTTATCATAGGCGATCAACCGTAGAGCCAGCAGAGCTGTAATAAAATTTATCTGCAAGCCATATTCAAAGGGTGTGGTACTCTCGAGCCTGAATGATAATATTGCGAGAGTAAAGTTTGGGTGGCTACCTGGCTAAGAAGTCCACTAAGAACGGCAAGCCCGGAAAGCTGGTGTCCGTGAGTTGTCCTTCGACAAGGAGGCACCAAATGGCGAGAGCACGGTCGTTGGCGCCTTGCTGGCGGTGCAGCAGTGCCAGCGCGTGGTGAGCGCCGACGTCCTGCAGCCAGCGCGTGCAGTCGGATAGCTGGCAGCGCACTTCACCCTGCGCAATCAGTTCGGCCAGCGCGTCCGGGCTCTCTTGGGCGCACAACTTCACCAGTGCCGTGTCCACCTCCTGCAAATATCAGTGCACGCACTCCCATTACGCTTCTTTAGTGACAGCGTTCGTGGGAACATGAAGCCGCCAACGCAGAGAATTAACCCATAAGTCTTACGAACGTGCAACAGCGATCATGAAACATGACTATTCAAAAAAACTGTTTACGAACTGGGTAAACACGCTAAGTAGTCCACTTATAGATTCCATTTTACCTACGAATTTGACAATGGTTAAACTTCTTGCACCCACGCTTCGCTGCCTTTATCTTGGTTTCGGGAATCTGTAAGTGGACTTCTTAGCATTTTTACCAAGTTTGTTAACAGTTTTTCTGAAAACTAGATTCGGCAATTCTGCACTGATTTCCCAAATGTTTACCTGAACACTTCGAACTATGTTAGGGGCTACAGGAAAGTAGTACATTTATTTGAAAAAGTTCAGTCTTAATCTGGTTATGGGAAATTTAATCGGTTTCATTTATTTATGCTCGGTGTCATCTCTAGTAGGTACCTAGGTGCATGGACTGGTGTCGTAGGGGGTAATGTTCACTGCCACCATCACTGTATCAACTAACACAGGCAGGACTGCTAATCTTCAAGGCTGCATAAAAAACAATTTAAGTGACTACCTTCATGAAAAAAATGACCCAAACGTGACTAGATACACTCTATTTACTGGGAGAGTATCCTTTTTTGCCAGAGACTACGATGGCAAATAACACAGGAAGCTTACACACTTAGAGAGCCTTGTTTAGAGAGCCTTGTTTTGTGGGTGTAATGCAGTATGCTCTGACTGCATGGACTGTAGTGATTGAAAAGTGACCTCAAACTGACGAAGTTGGCATGTTTTCAATCTCAGATGCACTTGTTCTAAACTTTACACAACTACTGACCTCCCGGCGGTGCTGAACTGGCGCGGTGTGGCGCAGCTCGGTGAGCAGCTGCTTCAAGAACGCGTTTGCGTGCGCCAGCTGCGCCTGGTCGCGCGCAAACAGCTGGTTGACGTCGGCGATGCGGTGCAGGGGAGGTGCGGAGCGCGCAAAGCTGGACGAGGACGGAAGTAGGCCGGGGAAGAGCGAGATGATCTCGCAAGGGTCGACGGCCCCTCGCGCAAGAAGCGCCTGCGCGGACGCCCAGTCGGCGCCGGCCAGCGCGACAAAACCAGCCGCCTGCGTGCAGCGATGTTAAATTGACGGTAAAAATGCAAATGGTGATTTTAGAATATTTTGGAAACCAATGAAAGAAGTTTCATGGACTGCTTGGTTGATTATGTGGTGTTTAATGACGCACTCTATTGACAACTCGCCCTGTGGCACTGGTGTATTGGCGTCGGTGAATGATAGGGTGATAATGAGGGTGATGATGAACCTAACAGAGAAGAGGAAATCCGGTGCTAGCATTTAGCCCACTTCTGTCGAAAAGCACCAAGGGTACCACCGCTTAGCGTCCCTTCCGAAGGACGGTACAACTCGAACAGCATGGGATTCCTTCACTAATCCGTACTGTCGAGGTGGATTGCAAGGGGAGTGAAGCTGTCGTACTAGCTTCAAACCCTCCAACCTCTCTTCTGAACAGAAATGGACCTCGGTATGAATGGTCACCCATCCTACCTTTGGTCCATCGCAATGTTACTTAACTTCGGTGATCTCATGAGAACCAGTGTTTCCAACATGCCAAACCATTCGGTAGAATATTTTGGAAACTAATAAGAGGAGTGTAATGGATTGGTAAGATGCAATAAAACGATGTTGGAATTGATAAAAATGTAAATACCACCATTCTCATAAAGGTTTATTAAAACGAAAGACATTCAAACCGAACTGAAAGTCTGTTACATTCTCTATGAGTTAAAGCCAAGTTTGGCGACTCGGTCACTTACAGGTTAGGTTTAGTAATTTAATAAAACTGGGAATCGAGTGTTTTTTTCCACCTTCCACCTTAACTATCCAGTGCCATCATTTATATGAAAAAAAATGTTGCCTTCGATAGGATGGTAAAATTACTGGTAATAGACTTGACAAGAAGTAGGAGCACCTTTAAAAGACACATAAAAGACTTCTTAATATTGCACTCGTTTTACACCATCGACAAATTTTTAAACAGAAAGGATTGTTAAATAATTAAGACTCCTGTCTTCTTCCTAATCTCAGCACTAGTTTTCAAAAAAACTGTTAATAAATGGGTTGAACTCCTGAGAACTTCTAACAAACAAGATTGTGATAGTAATTATTGTACATAGAGTTTGTTTTATTATGTGACTATTTTCAAAGCCTGTTTTTACATTTTATGTTTTAATACATGGGCATGTACTGTGGTTGTGCAATGGAGAGAAAAAGAAAGCTACCAGTTCACCTCCCTACCTGGGTGAGGCGGCGGCGCGTGGCTTCTAGACGGAGCGCCGCGGGGCCTGGGCCCGGGCACGAAACGTTATCCACCAGCTCCATGGCCTGGTCCACGCGCCCTTCATCCAGCGCAGCCTGCGGCACACCACGCAACACTCTTACAATCTTGTACACAGTCACAACATCGACAAATACAATCTTATATACAATTTCAAGCTTGTACCCTGCTTAGTTCAGTGGTAGAGCAGTTGCCATATAAGCAAAATGCCCGGGGTTTGAGGCCTTGAGTTGGCAGGGATTTTTGAAGGGATTTTCATATTCTTCAAATTAACTCTAGCCGTGTAAATGGCTTTAAATTTGTAGTCCTTGTCACTCTTACAATCTTGTTACCATAAGATTTCCAAGGCCTAAACGGCCGCATTTCAAGCTTCTATAGCAAAAATGTACAGCTGGAAATATGCTAAAAACATTTAGTTCCAATTTCCAAGACTGTGCTGGCTTTTCATTTCCACGATCATAAATACGTGCTAAAAAGAAGTGTTGGTATAATTGGTCACAAAAAATAAGAGAAATGTCGTTGGAAAACTCAATAAGTATCACCAGTAATGTCGTTCCTACCTGGACCAAATCAGTAAGTTTTGTTAACAGTTGACACCACTGCGCATAGTGTGGTAAGGTTATAAAAATTTCAGTGTAGCACAGATGTCATCGTTTTACCACAATACCCGATAATTTGTCTCCATCACTTTGGTTCAATTCAATTTCAATTCAATTTGTTTTTTTGTCCATGTATATCTTTACATAGCTAAAAAGTATAAGGTTTTACAGACATGTTTATCTTATATCCAAATTTTCTTTTGACTCTAGTAAACGTAGCATTTTGCATAGCCTACTCAGGTTGAACAGTTGTTTACCTTCGTTTATTTATACATTTTGTTAGACATTCGTTAAAATTGTCGATACTATAAATTTACTTTTCGATTAGGAATGCTTTCATTTTATTTTAAAATGAAGGTAAGTCCGATTATTTGATAAGCTCTAGTCAAATATGATATAGTTTAAGTTCTACATGTCTTACTTGAATGTTCAATTGTGTCATGCATTATAGGTTAGTACATAATAGGTAAGACGCCTCAAGTCCAGAATTGCATTCTCTATACTTTTTACTCGCAGAGAATTGTTTCTGTATCATGCAATGCACGTTTATTTTTCTTGTATGAAAGGGTGCCAGCTGCGGAGGTTTGTTCTCACCTGCACTTGCTGTTCCCAGGCCACTGGCACGATTCGGAAGACCGCCGAGCGTGACACCCCCAAGATGGTTCCGTCGAAGTTTCCAACGGCGTGTGCGGCGGTAAACGGCATGGTCTGAACGAGACGCTGATCCACGATGCTGTGTACGACTACCGCGTGCGCCGTTACACTGAGCACGTAGGGATGCACGTAGGCAAGCGCGCTAGGGGTGCCCACCCACTGTAGGGGCGGCCGCCGAGAGGAGCCGTCTACACTCACGAACATGCCCAGGCCTTCCGGCGCATTCACCAGGAATTCATCCTGTCGAGCCATCGGTTTCAATTTTTTTTAGAGTAAGCACGAGCAAGCGACGCTCCTTCCTTTTAACTCTAAGGGAACCTTGAGTTTTTTTTGGTACTGCACAGACCAGACGGAGTGTTGGACCATGCTGAAGTTTTTCGTGGATATGGGTCCTAAACTAAATTTAGTGTATTCCGTTTTTGAGCACGATTGGTTCAACAGTTTTTTCAGAAAAAATGTTCGAAAATTGCGAAAATCTCATAAGATTAGGATGGGGAAGTTTTATTAATAGAAATTATTTACTTAGCAACTACAGAACAATACCTCCTCTATTATTGTTGAGTTTGATCAAATCAAGGTTGCTGTGATTATTTCAAAATTTGTACTGAGAAACAATTTGTCAGGCTGAAAAATTTTCCGCGAGTTCATTATTATTATTTATTGTTTAAGGCCTATAAACGCGTAGGTTATTTTAAGCCGCCGCGAGTTCCTTCAACAAAAGTGCATCTGAAGTTTTCCCAGTACTAGACACGAACTAATAGATTGCTCTTGAATAACTTGAAGATTATGTAGTTTTTAGGCAGCTTATTGTGACATGGCATTGTTAATTGTTTTTGTTAGATTTGTGTGCTTTTTTGTTTTCTATCGATTTGCATCCTGAAAACGGACCGAAGAAGGCTTGTGCCAAAAAGGTTTTTGACTCGTCAATTTCCTTTTCTGGTGAGTCGCACTGCCTTGTCTTGCGCCTCAAAATATATTTCAGCAATTTTGTACACTACAACCATTATCATCATTTAAGAATTTCAAATTTAAGAGGGGTGAAATAACTGAGGACGCAAGATGACCAATATTAGGCATGGCGAAATGTCAAGTGAGTCGTTTAAAACATATCAGCGGGTAAGAAATTTTTATGGTTACATATTTCTAGTTCAAGAACTTGGATTTTAATTTGGTTTCAGAGTTCTAGCTTAACAGTCAAGGACTAAAAACGACAGGCAATAAAGACATGCCGGGCAGGTGCGCATTCAAATTTGGAACAAGTTACCCTCTTCAGTCTCCCTAACTTGAGATGTAGCTGACTGCGGGGGCCATCTTAAAAAAAAAAAAAAAATCCCTCAGACCCCTCAGAATGAAAGGGTGGAGGGTGCGATTAACATACCTTGGTGATCCTCCGCATGATGGGTGTCAATGTGGACTGATCGAACGTGAACAGCGTCTGTGTAGTGCCGTCAAGGAAGTTGTATATGGCATATTGCGATTGAAGCGCTGCGCAAATGTTCCCACCGTCCAGCACAAGGCTAACCGCGGGCTCGAAGATCGGCACGTCTTTCACGTGAACCACTTGTTCGTTCGTGATATCCAACACCCGCAGTTGGCGTTTACCTGCCAGGGCGCAGCAAATCTGCCACACAAATCGACAAGTCTTGTTAATTTGTACCTAATTACACAGTTAGGTACCTACTAACAAATTAAGCTTCATACACCAATATTTAGTGTTTCTGAACAAGCCTTAAAAAATTCTGGGTGCCTGTGTATTTATAAAGCATTGACAGCTTCTTCACCGGCACAGGACTAAGCCATTTTTATCCAGTGGGATAAGAAAGAAAACAGAACTGTAAGCAGGATATCAGGTAGATATAAGAAAAACCCCAGCCAAAGTTAGCGATGTGTGTTGTGGAAATCACGGGGCAAACCGCATGCAAGGTGCTGACAGTATCTGGATCAGAATTGGAGCTTCTCGGAAAAACCATCCTGTTTGACTTATATTGCTTCGAGCGGCTAAGATAATCTTCCACACTAATGACAGCAACGCACTTGGAAACTGTGATGTTCAACATTTACCTGGATGCAGAAAGGATTAGCCACGTTAGGATTCTCGTTAACACAAAATGTGGTAATTCCTCGGATAGGGACTCCAGCATTGTTCAAGCCATTCATGTCGAGCAAATGTATCGTTCCATCGCAAAGTACCAGCAGGCGGTTTAACGCAGATGCTGTCTTAATGTTGATCACTGGCTTTCTCTGCAATCAAAACTTGACAGCTGTCACCTGGCTGGAATCTATCATCATGTTTTCCTCCACGAAAGAACTGAATGCTCACCGAATCCAGTAGTCTGTGACATTCTCTTTTATTGGAGTAAGTGATTTCACCATTGGGATCCTGGCTTTCTTCTAGAGAGAAGACAATGATGCCACTAAAATAATTAAAAAACAAACTCAGGAACCAGAAAAGCTAGATGAATGGTGATGAAATGTAGGTGGCCAAGAAATCACCTACCCTTCAGTTGTCCCAATGAACATCTCTTTTCCACAGCATTCTATGCATTCAATCTAGAAAAAGAATCGAAGTACCTACTTATTGGCATATTTTCATATATGAAATTAGAGTCTGAGTTTCTAACTGTGAACCAAGCAGAGATACCTAACCTCAAATATCAGTATCTAAAAGAAGTGTTCTTGACTAGAATAATATCACAGCCGATATTTACCTTGGTTTGAAAATTGTCACCCAAAACTGAAACATTCCCTATCACTTCCACTAACTCGAAAGCTTTAACAACCATCTCAGCAGCCCTAGTGAGCAGCCACCTATCAACAGGCAGCTCTCTTTTGCAGGCAGCCGCCTTAAAATGAACTAATAACTATTTGCTATGAAGCATGAATTGTGATTCCCACAAGGAGTATACTAGCACAATATTTAATACACTGATTAACACCATTGCCTCTATTTTTTTCCTTTTTTATTGAATAGAAATTTTCCACAATCGAGCAATCTAAAATGTTATATTCAATGTAGACTTATGTCTTTTTCCTGTCCTTAGCACTAGCCTCCAAAAATTGGGTTCACAAACTGGGCCACAAATACTCAGGAAACTTTCTCTTCATTTCATTAAGTATGCTTTGATCTTCTTCAGATTAAAAAATAGCAGTAACTAAACACGTCAAGTTGTTACTTATAACTTCCTCCTTTACACAAGATACAAACCAAACACAACAAACAACGATACTCTGGCAGTCAACTGCCCTGTGGCCTGAAGCTGAGGGATGCACATACAAATCTAATTGGCTTTCTGTAATTTTTGAATAATTGACTAAACTTACAGTTTGACCCTGCTACTCTCTACGTTAACCTTAAGTCTACGTTAAGTTCTTAATAGTTTTGTAGCTGGTTTTACGTAAGTGCACGTTCCAAAAATTTCGTGTACTGCTGAGTTCTCATTAAGTTAACAGCTGAAATGCTTGTAGACGGACCTTTCAACTGAAAAGCTTCTGCATTTTAGCAATTTTACATACCATTCCTCACCCAGTTTATGAATGAGAGTTTTTAAATCTCAAAAGTTAATTTACAATACAATGTTTACATTACATCAAATTCTTTTATTTGAAGAAACTTCTCTCTCACAATACACATTGTTTCTAATAGATAACACATTAGAACAGTAGCACTATTTTTTCTCCTCATTGCTTTGCAGCAGTTGTATTTGGTTTCGAATCGAGTCAATTTCTTCTTGACTGACAGTTGGTTTTACTTTACAGTCTTGCTCTTCCTCTAAAATCCATTCTAAAGTGTCCAACTTCTTCTCGAGGAATTCAAGTTTCTGTGCATCCAAAACCCCTCGGTATGCGTTCACTCGGTCATCACGCAACTCTTTACAATGTTCGTCCGTCAGCTTGCGCAGAGAATCTTTGCGTGTTATCCATTTGTACTCACTGAAACAGTAGATCATTATTTTTCAACAGAATCTAGGGCAAGTTATTCTGATGCCTAGAGAATTCCAACCACTCTGACAAACCAAATTCAGGGTTGCAATTCAAGAAATGCCACAGTCGACTTTCTCTCTCTCTCTCTCTCTCTCTCTCTCTCTCTCTCTCTCTCTCTCTCTCTCTCTCTCTC
>QKMV01000429.1:0-22963 GCA_003287335.1 Lednia tumana
TATATATATATATGTGAACCGAAGAACCCAATCCATTCCATAATATCGAACTCCAGTGTATCTATCACGTGCTCTTTGCGAGAGAAGATTCAATATCTCTCGATTGGACTCTGCTTGCTCTGGCCAGTCCATCCTAGCAGCTCAAGATTGCATCTGGTTCCAAGGGGTTCACGTGTCACTGGACATATTGTCCTGGCCCCGGACACACGTGGCAAAGATGGGAAAGAGAGAGCTAGATAACGCGTCAACAAGATATGGGGAAGGAGGACGGAAAGCGTTCGACTGGACTGGATGGAGATGATAAAAGTGAACGAGAAATGAGATGATTGAAGAAGAGAGGACCAAATATTATACGTGGAAAGCCGGTAACCTGATTTCAGTTCGGATGGTACAAAAATTGATCTGCTCTCTTCTTGGGAGATTTTTCGTAGAGCTATGTACCTAATACTAGTGAAAAACTATTTGCACTTAATAATAGTTTGATGTAGAGATCTATCATAAGATTCTCAGTTAGCATACATTATAATGAGTGATATTGGTTTGTATAAATAATGTACCAAATAAAGTTGTGGAAGCTAAATTTGAAACGTAAAAATGTAAATCCATCCCTCTATCCTGCATATATCATGGAATTACTGCATGATGTGTTATGTAAAATATATCCACTTCACTCGATGTTTCTGCATTTCAATAATAGTGGCATTTCTGTATAGGTAATTACGCTACTTGCTTAATTCAAATCCGAATGTTTCTCAACAAAACAAAACAACAACCCTTGAACCCATTGAAAAGTTTATAGAGAGACACGTATATTCTAGATTGCGAGCATGTCTTTCAACACAAAGAAACATTACACACATCCATTTCAAAATGAAAAGGTAATTAGCATACATCTATATATCCATTCTCATCAACAAAAGATCTTTCCAGTGCATCCATCAGCTAATACAGCCAGCATTTCCTTTCAATATCAAACATTCTACTCTCATTTCTCTCTTTATCTATTTCGATTCCGCATCAAATTCCCGCACAGCATTACGTATCCACCCTACTTCTACCTCAACTCGCGTTTTATTTCGTACACAAGTATAATATCAGCGCCAACCACGGCTGGCTTGCTTCGTATAGCGCCATCCTACCTCTTATAAATGTGAACTGCAGGAGTACAATCATGAACGAGCGGCACAGACTCTGTTGTGACGAATGGAAAACTAACGAGCAAAGGTTACTTTCAGAGAAAGATTTTTTTTTGTAATTATAAGTACATAGATTTTTATTCTTTTCTACTAAAAAGAATAGCCCTGTGAGTTGTAACAAGCGATTCCGTTCTATTTGTGGTGCTTGAATGTGAATTGAAATTGAAGTGGTCATGACTAATATTATAGAAAATAATATTGTGATGCAAACAAGCTGGGTTGAAAAAATGCCTGATTTCTGCGACGAATTTATGTTCACGTTCACGTGTCAATTTTCAACGACAAAAGATGAACGAATCACTTGAAAAATTATACGTTCCTGTCGAAGCTTTTCATTAGATCGTTAATTAACGAGTACACTCATTTCTTCTCAGCCGAAGTAAACTCAAAGATTTTTTGAAATATTCCCAGTCTAGCTACAAAATTATTTAACAATTCAATTCATCCTGACCACAATTGACAATGGAACTGCAATGCTAATATTTTCTTCATCGAAGTGCACCGGTGCACGTGGAATAGAACAAAGCAGCCATGTGATCGTTGGACCACATGTGGTTTCGAGCCGCGCTAATAATATAGTCGTCGTAGTCCATGAATTCGACAATCCGAGTGTTCATTCACAGTAGACGGCGTCTTTACATGCGATTGTGTGCAGGCCATTGGAAATAAGCTCTCTTCAAGTCGCTATTGTCAATCATATTCACACGTAGGGATAGGTATAATCGAACATATAGGTAGAGTGGTAACTTGGCTGGGCATTTATCGTTACGACGAGAGGTCCACTCGATGAAGACACAGTTAAAATGATAGGAAACGATGTAGGTATTAAATGACGTATTGGTATTGTTACGCTGTGGATTTAAATCCCGCTATAGTGAAGGATATGAAAGAAAACTGAAATACGGCGATCGTTTTTAAAATTTAGACTTCAGGGGATACTCCTAGGCCACGTGTTAATTTTATGTCACGTTTAAAAGAAATTAAATCAGTATTAACTTCGCTATATTAAAACAAATTGAAAAATTGAATGAACTTGTGCTCTAATGAAAGTTTAAAAATTTTGTACATTTTATGACAAGTATACAGATTTTAAAATCTTTCGTTAAAACATGTGTTCGTTCAATTAAACGATTTGCTTTCATATATTTTCATTATTTATAACTTCGCAATAATATGGAAAAATAAAAACGCTTAAAATCACTCAAAAATAGACGTATGCATCTCGTTTTGATGTTTGACAACAAAAATTTGCAAGATTGACGCAAAATGCACGAGAATTTTCAAGCTTGTATAATCCTGGTAGCTTCATGTAAGATGGCCGCTGAGCATTCAGACATGTTTCCATTCTTCGCGCGTGACTCTTCATCCAGCCGCTGATCCTCCGTATTTACAATCACACCAATTAACTGCATCAACGCTAAAACAATCGCAATAATTTTGATAACAACGAAGGTATGTTCCTTCCATTGTGAACTCTGCTCGGCAACTGAAGTCCAGCTGGGTTCGTCACACTCCTTATATAGGAGATTCCCTCATCTAGTTTAATAGATGAGTTGAGTCGCCGAATTTCGTGGCCCACTTAACTGTAAAACTTTACGCTTACATAAGCGAGTAAATGCAAAATTACACGATCAACTTAGCAAACCGTGAAAACCGGTATAAGGAAAGCATGGCTGCATCTCGAGTCGAGCGGGGACCTCTGCTCGACCGAGGTTGCATTGGGATCGCTGGTTCTCCCCACGCGGATGGATGCCCGTAATGTTCGATGTGCCCTCAACAGAGCATGGTCTAGTAAATCTTGGCGGCAGCGGTGGTAGTGGCGGCAAGCTATGCAGCCTTCACGTTCTCTTTCCGGGACGTTTGATTTCATGCTTGTGTTGATATTGACAAGCTTGATCTATGGTAATGTGGAAAAAATAATTCATCCACTGCTTTGGCGTAATATAGCATGGACTTCGAATGCGAATTGATTTATTACAATTTGGATGTCGGAAAATGAGCTTATCACGGAATGTCTCGTATTATTTTCTCGATAAATGATGTTCACTTCAATCATTTCACATGTCATGTCAGTACCTCATTGTTATACTTGGACAAAAACATTCTGTGGATTTTCTTCGTACAGAAGGCAGCTACACTTATATCTGGATATGTCTCCCATAAAACTAAATTACACATTTTTCAGAGTAAAAAGGGATGAAACGTAGAGCCACACACAGTGGTGCATCGTAATACAATTATTGTATCAGGACAACAAAAAATCTTCCCTTGGACATGGTTGGCAGGGATTTCAAAACCGATTAAATATCGCCGTATTGGTTTTCTTTTATCTGTACCGGTGGAAGATTTTAAAGGGTTTTAAGGGTTAGAGAAGAGATACATAAGATAGCTCTCGAGATATTATAATGTAATAATCTTTTGTGTGAGTTCGGACGGAGCTAAGCCCTCTCGGCTCGCTCGGCTCCTACTCTGAGCGAAGACGCGGCGGATGGCTTTTCAGCTCCGCTCGGGCGGAATTGACGGAAGATGAGAAACGAAACGATAAGACAAGGCAGAGGAGCAGATGGCGACAAGCCGAGAACAGAATCAGGATCAGAAAACAAGCTCAGCTCAGATGGTGTAATGAACATTTTTATCTGCTGGTTCAGTTCACAAAATCGATGGGAATTTTTGATCCATGGTCAGATATGTGTATACGTGTTATGATCTATATACGAGAGTTTTACCGGAATGTATGCCAAGATTTTTACAAGTTACGAATTTATAACTTAAAGATAGTATAAAATTGTGTTTTCTTTTTAGCACTACGTTACATTAATTACACTATGTAATAGAACATGTAATCTTTACGACAAATATCTGTATGCATAGTAGGTAGTAGCTCCTATATTAATCGTATCAATCCCATGCAAGAAAATTTGAAGATGCATTTGCCAGGTATAATTTTATGTATAATGAACGAAAGATCGAAAAAAATGGGAATAATTTTGCTAAAGATTAAATATTAAAATTTTGAATAACGCATAGAAATACATTCCTTTGCAGCATCATTTCGCCCTAATCGCCATCTTTTTTTTCATCTCACCACACCGGTTAACCACATCCCCTATTCATGAAACCCTTACTTATTAAATTCCGAGACCTCCTCTTGTGCAATTTGGACGCCTATCTGGTGTTTTATCACCTGGTCCCACCTTTCACCATGGCAACAGCTAGACTAGAGGGAGACTCCCCTATTGCACCACGGACAATAGGAAGACTAACCGACATCAAGCCACCTATGCATTCTAATACGGACTATAAAGATGTCGGCTTAGCTTTGCTGTGCGAGGCCCACTTTAATGTACGTGCCCATTCCATCCAGGCTACACGTTTGAAGCTAGAATGCTGCTATGAACCTGGAGGTTGGGAAATCATTCAATAGATAGATTTATGTTTTGAGACACGGCTCGATACGATTATGACAAAATTAATCGTATGGTGGTCGATACACTTTGGATAAAAACGAATAAATAATCCATGAAAATATATATATTTTTTTAATTGAAGCGTATTGCATCAGTACAGAAATATAAGTGGTATTACTTTAGAAACTTGGTGTGGAGAATAGAAGAGAAAATTCAAAATGGAGAGGATGTAGAAGAAGAAACGACAGGCTTGGCCAGCCCGTTAATTTTAAATCTCGGCGTTACGATTGTTAGTGTATAACTTGACCCATTGCGTTTTATGGAAACAAAAATAAAGATATTTGTTATTATTTATAACTTTCGAAAGCAATATCCGGAAATACAAAGTTTTTATGCATAGTGATAAAAAATAAGCATTGTTCGCCAACTAAAGATTTTGCGAATGCATTCGAAGTTAGCAGAAGAGTGGAAAAATTACAACCATGGCCCCGTGGCAAATAATACTTTCATCAGTTTTAAGTCGTTATACGAATAAGTAATCTAATTTCTCTGGAGATGATAATCTGACGTCACCACGCTGTCCTTCACCAGAGAATACTCAATACCAATAATCACCTCATTCGCGCCACTCGACGTGTGCTTTCATACTTCGATTCAAAGTCAAGTGTTTGCTGAACGACTAAACCAACCCCCAGACGACGACCAGCCCTAATCCGCACATCATATTTCATAATCATCGCGATGGCAAAGTAATAACGTTGATATACTAGATGCACGACGTTTTGGTTCAAGTGTTTTCGAGAATGCTTCAGAATGATTGCCACTAATTTCTGATCGATTCAATATTTCACCCTAACTAAAATTTGTGAATGGCGTGGAGTCAGTGTATTAGTTAACCCTTGGCATGGGAAGCGTGGCCGTTCTTTCGCAACAAAGAAATCATATTCGCTGAGAGTATTAATATATAGAACTAAGTATTCGTGAAGATAAATAGAATGAAACAATGGACCACGGTAGCTGGAGAGTCTGAAAAAGGAACAATTAATACACACGTATACTATTGTTTTACTAGATTCCTTTATTGATATAGCCCGTTAAATAAGCGTAATTAAGCGGAACTAATTACACTTCGAAAAACTTTGTATACCAACATTCACATTATTTTCGCAAACGGCATAAAGCAAAAAATCGCAATTTTACAACTTTTAAAGCACCTCAACTGACAGACTATGTTGGAACTTAACACGGTTTATGAAAACGCATGCGTTAATACCAGTCCCAAATCTTGATACCAAATATTTTAGAATATATTAAACCTTTGTTTCACTAACTAATCATCCTAGATTATTAAGTGTTCCTTTCATGCCATTTATTTTGAAAAACAAAATGTTATCGATTTTAAGAAGTTTGGATAGAAAATTTGGTAAAAACCATCTAACTGTAATGTATTTTAGTAGCACGCCGTAACGTCTGCGCCGGACGTTGAGTCCTCATGGCTCGTAAATGACTCGATACATGACTTGTACACGTCCTTGTAAAAGTTTCATAGAAAAAAACCTAATGAAAGGGATGTGTAACCTTAAATTAAAAGTGGCGTTAAAGTTTATATAACTATTAGATCCTCTCAGGCACAGCTGTCAGGTACATAAAGTGTTGTTAGACCAATTAATTAGAGAGCATGTTATTACATAAAGATCGTTTTTAGAATATCTGTACGTAAGCTTATAAAAAAAAAACTCAATATTGTATCTCTGTAACATTTTATTGGACGTGTAGAAACTACAATAACGCATGTATCCCCTTTTCATTCTTCAACACGTGCAGTGTGCGTGCAATGCAGTGATCGTCCTGGCCGTCGTCCTAAAGGATCTTACGCAAGAGTAACTTCAAGGATTATACATTATCGCCCCCTACAGCTCATGTCACATACAAAACTTGCCCTCATTTGTTACTGCTTTATTGTACGGGGCCTTTTTTCATCGCAGCCGATCGCAGCTAAGCCGCGGGAAAATCTGCACACGGCACGGCCCAAATCACACGTCGGAGTGCAATAAACAACATGCGCTCTTTTGATTGGCTCTCGTTAACCTAAATCGAATCCCAATTACATTACGTGTATATAGTGATCAAGGAGATTGATATTCGTTTTCTGATCGTTATTTTAATCTGTCGTTTAATTATTATGATCATGCGACGTTTAGTTAGGCTGTAGTGTGTATACTCGTTGATGAGTTGCCGTTTTCTTGGTGCTTGTAGATAGACACTTATTTCTTTTAAAAAATTGGGTTTATGAGAGTGACTTTTTTATTTAATTATCATTTAATTGAACAACAGATTTTAAAATGCATCAAAATTTGTCGGTATAGAATCATGAGAATAGTCGCATCATTTACTAAAACATTTAATATATTAAGTACATCATTTAATTGGTGCCCACCATGCAGCACAAAAACAAAATAGCTAAAGGAAAAGAAACGATTATTGATGATTTTGTTTTCCTACAGGTTCACCAAGACTGTCAAGTTGAATTTTCTACTTTATTCTTACGCAACAGCTTTAGCATTTGTATAAAACGAACTTTGGGCGAGAGCCGAGAGTTCAAAAAGTCAAGTCACCGCTCAATCCTAAACTCAATACACAGAAGTAATTCGATTTGTATGCAAATTTTAAGCCATCACATTTTCATATTGCCCGCTAGTACTTTGGATGAGCTAGCAAGCGAGGGGTACACATACAGGGAAATAGCACTTTGCGTCAAGTGCTCGAGCCAGCAGACGACGGAAAGAGTATTTGCATCGACACCCTTCTTACGCCAAGAATTCACAAACTGTTTAACTATTAGGAAATTTGGTTGATAAATGAAGCGTAGATACAACGAAGTTAGATTGGTGCTTATACTTACGTAAACTATGCCAATGCTGATGAGACGACGATCTCATATCAATTTCTGTCATGACACATTTCACTATATATTTAGCCATAACTTAAGGTTTTATATAATATACCTAGGGTAGTTACTAGTCACGGCTTACTTGGAATATATCTGTGGATTAAAAGGTGCCTTGCCTTCTAGTACTGGCATATAATTAACAGAGTATTTTAACAGAGTGACGAATTTCTCTCATCAGAATGAATTCGTGGTTCTGATGAGAGGAATGTATAAATAAATCAAATATATAAATAAATAAACATCTGAAGCATTTTACCCCTGAAGAATTTGACAGCATATTTTCGCTGAGAAAGTTGTAGCGGATTTCTTAGCATTCAACCACAGTTTGTAGATTAGTTTTTTCAGTTTATTTTACATCTGATCCTTATGCACAACACCACTAAGATAGATTCAAGCATAATCACATAATCTTACTACTATAGAATAAGTAAAACTAGATTAAACCACTGAAAGCTCCTAAAAAAATGTCTTCTACAATCTTCATTTTATCTTCTGAAACTACAGGTATTATTGGCCTTGAGTTCAAAATAAAAATCAGGCATGCAAATGTATTTTGTCACAATGTCGACACATGAGCAATCGCATCCAAAAGTCTAGAGAGACTGATTCGTATTCTTCGTGTGCTTCCTGGAAGTGTGGGCGAATGGCCATCAAAGTGTGCAATCAACCGACTGTCACATTCATCCCTCTCAGTCTCCCTGTCCTGTCGTACGGTCCCATCGTACCGTTCCGTGGCCCTCAATCTATCGAGACTGATTGCAGCGATCATCGCCAGACAACAGGCGCACGCAATTAGACGGTTAATTATGTGGACCTCCTCTTCCCTTCGTAGCCCCCCCCCCTTCCCCCCTGTGGATCGGATCAGCAGCCTGGAGGATCTATAGACCCACTTGTGCGGAATCGCCTCAATAAATTTAGATCCGTCGTTCGCGTTACCGTGTGAGGGTAATTACGAATACGAACAAAACTGCACGAGAAACGTACGATAGAATTTTTTTCCAAGCAAACGTGGGAATTTGCTTGAGGAGTGCATCCATCCAATCCCAACATAGTGAGCCACTCAAGAGACCTTGATCATACCTATTTGTGTATACCTCTGCTGGCTCTATCGTTGAAGATAGCGTATGATTATAAGCGAGGAAGTTGTAGACAAAATAACAAACTAGGTCTGTTCGGAAGCACTTTTTTTCAATTCAACTTTCGTATTTCTGTGATGGCAATATAAAAAGACTCAAGATGAGCATTTACGGCCGCCCTTTTAGGTGATTTGGAGCAAAATATTTTTAAACAGCTTCCAAATAGACCTAGTTTGTTTTTTAGGCCTATCTCGTTGACTATGCTTTGGTACTTCAACGTTCAGGACTTTGATAACAAGTTTTTTTAATATGAAACCATGGCCAAAAATGGCAGTCAGGACGAGGACTCAAACTCCGGAATCTAGAATTCCGGGGTTCAAGTCCTCGACCTGACGGGCAATTTTTGAAAGTAGACAGAATGTGGTACTTAAGTTACTAAGCAATAATGGATTTGTGTGCTACGGGGGATTGGGATGATTTCGTTGGATACATGTGATCGAGGTTCTGATACATCCAAAGAGGAGAATCTTCCCAGCAGTCCCTTCTGATCCCTTGCTCGCTGACACAATGTTAATTCCGGGAAGCCAAACCGTCAGCTGTTGATGACGAACCACGCAATTTAAACGTTGCGGTTCCAGCGTGCTATCGACGTGGTGAAATACACAAGTGCATTTATTGTTGCTAATTCGGAAGTGGTACGTTAAAAAAACCTAGTCTCTGTACCGTCGGGAATATGCAGATTGGAAGCGCACAGTTAGGTTTTTTAATCATTCCACAGTTTATTGATATTTTTGAAATGAAATGGTCAAAAACAGCTTTTCCCTTTTAAACAGTAAACAACATTAATTTGACACGTCTTTAACATAATCGAGAGAAATTTGCTTATAATAATGTATATACCATCTAAATCAATTTTTCGCTAATTTTCCTTTATAACTAATATAGCTACATTTTAATATCATATAACCGACAAAATATCAGAGCGTAATCTTGGCAGAAATGATTTCTTATAGTTAATTATATCTGATTATTCGAGACGAATAATACCATGCTATTTATAGCTATATTTTAATGATTATATTTACATGAAATTAACTTAGTGTCATTCTGATCACAACCATTCGACGTTACTCTGCACCTTCGAAGACAATGTACACCGCGACCTTTCAATCGTGACAATCAGAAACTGAAACAAATCTCTGTGGTGATGCATATAATATACCAATGTATTGTACCATAGGTTCGGTAATTATTGTTAAATATGTAGCCCGAGTCCGACAGTGCTTCGTTCGAGGCGTGGTAAAAAGGGAAATTGGCAAAGGTAATTGTAATCGATATATGGCATGATACCATTCGAATGTTCATTCGAGAATTCACGTTTCACAACAGTTGCTTCAAACCATTCGTTGCTGTTGATAAATGGTAATCAATTTGGGTGCCTCTCTACGATGAGTTAAAAGCAATAATTTGCGTTACAGGCCCTCGATAAGCTTAGGCCTCATTAATTAGTAAATGGTCATTGGAAACGTAATAAGGTTCCTGATTAATTTTTTATTACCTACTTATACCAACAATTTTCCCGCCTTGGGAAAATGGCTACCAAATACTTAGGCAAAAATCTTCATCAAGCAAATGTAAATCTGGAATCGTTTCAAATTTCAATTACCCGCTCTATATAATATCTAATAATAATATATTTTTATGTACACATAGATATTTGTTTCATAAAACACCTTTACGTTATTTTTAACATGAATACGACTAGAATAGTTGCCTAAAGCGACCATTGAATATTTTCATGAGCAAGACCTTTAGTTACCTCTTTTCCCGCGGAAAAAGGGTCGAAACGAAAGCCAACCTTCATCCACACTTTGTCATGTTATCGGTATATCGTTACATCACGGAAGCTTAATTTACAACAAACAAACCACCACACGAACAAATGAAACAAACAAACAGCCGCGTCGGTAACGCAGTTCAACCAAATGTATTGTACGGTGTACCCATAGAAACCATGGCTAGATGCTTTTAGTGAATTACAAGTTATAAACGGCGCACTTGAGTTTCTTGTTAATTGGCGTTCGAATCCAATTGGAATCACCGTTTAATTGGATAGTAATTAATTTGTCGAAACGTTTGTTTCAATGGCTGTCAATTGGAACTTGTGCGTTTGTGTTAGGCTAGCCAGCCGTGGCTTCTAGACCCATAGGAAACACATTTCAACAGGAAATCAACACCACAAGCGTTCTTATAAAATTATAAATATGCATATACGATCGCAAAATTAGAATTTCTTTGGTGGGAGACAATAACACCCCCGACGAGGGGACAAAACCTCTGAGACCTTGTACCTCGTTCGTGTACTCAAAACCAACGTATGCTAAATCGCGTTTTTTTGGCCTTTTTTTCAAGCCTACTTAGACTAGCATTTACCTAATTCGTTTATCACATGATTATCTTACGAAGCTAAGTAAATTTATTTACCAAATTTTCAAAATCCACCCCAAAATATGGTGTTTAGATAATAAAAAAATTCGATTACTTACGAAAATGGCTAGTTAATATTGGTGGTATTTTCTGATATGGCAGTTGTAACGGTTTTGTGTATTAGATTAGACATGAAAAGACAAATGCATTTTGTGAATATCATTATATCAGGTAGACAAAGTTGTTATTCAAATATTGTAGATTCGGCTTAATTAATGTGCGTGACGTTAACATTGTGGTTTACGCCATGGTTTTCATAACTTGCAGCGTGAACTTTCGTAAATGTCACCTTCTATGCGAGGCGCGACAATATATTACTGAGAAAAAGCTAATCAAAACTATTTTTTCTATCGCTCAAACGGCGAGTTCAATTCCAAAAAAAGGTCCTAACTTCGTTGTGGACCAAAACACTTGTAGACAAATTTAACATTTGCTTTCATCTGGGAATTGAATTCCCCCCCTGCCCCTCCCCCCGCGTGCACGCATACTTATTTGACGTTAATATCTGTAATACACAATCGAGATCTAGGCTGTGCTGCTTTGGATTAGAGTTCTTCGGTGTTGGCTATTGGAGCTAATGGGGTGGTCACTTTCTGCGGCTCGCCGCTCTGGCAGACCTGCTGAGGTTGACCGTTGACTTTGACCTCTGTGACCGATCGTGACCTCGAATGATTCGAAGGCGACGGCGAGGGTGACAAGTGAGTGATTATCTGACCACCCGATTGTGACCTCGTGTGACCTCTAGTGGTGAGTTGCTCGCGTATGGCAATTTGATAGGCGACTTCGAAAGCTTGACCTAGGGTCAAAATAACCTCGGTAGCTTGGTCCTGGAAATGAATTGCAAAGTTAAATCAATTTATGTTTGCCACGAAAGAAATTTTCGTGTCCTAGATATGCCAAAAAGTCGAGCTAGAAGAATTTTAGTGCATTGAACTTACCATTGTTTGCACACAAAATACGTGACAAAAGTGACTCTTGCTAGTGTGATCTTTGGTGATGTACGCAAAGTGCGTGAGATCGTCGGCGTCCTGACACGCACAGTGAATATTGCGTATCTCGTGTTCGCATACCGTTTCCTGGAAGCAGAAACAAGAAACCGTGTCAAACAATTCTATGCGCCACTGAATACAACGAGGAAGGCCAAAAACCCAAACAAGACTGTTATGTCGGTAAGCCACGAACATGAATGTACTCCACATACCTCTGTTGCAGTGTTGAGGAACTTCACACCGCGAAAGGAAATCGCCAAGGTGATGTCGGGGGTCGACCTCGGTTCTTTATTCGATTTCTTTAGCTTTTGGATCGACTTTTTGGTCGACTCCGTTCCCCTAAGTTCTTTGACGACTGTTGAGCCGAGATACTGAAGAAGAAAATCGATAAAAATCAAAATTTGATCATCAATAAAATCATAATTGCGTCGCAAAAGAATCGTAATGAACACGCCCATACGTTTGCCACATATGTGATTGTCCCTGCAACGAGTAAATTTGGATCGTGCCTCCACTGCGTCATCAGCGTTGACGGCACCCCCACCAAAAGTTCTCCCGGCTCCCTGATCTCGATGTCGGCCGCCCCGTTGCTGGGTGGTGGAGGCGCCGGTCGAGATTTCTTGCTATGGCGTAGAGTGCCCGAGTTCGTAATCGTCGGGGGTGCGGGGAGTTTGTCTCTGATCTCTTCTTTGAGCTGTTGGATGTTGGATTTCTGTAAGAACAGTTAACGCTCTCATGCAAAAATATTCTCTAGACACGAACGAAAAACAAATAAAATAACTCTGAGTCACTCACCAATAGGTTGAGATCAGCGTTGATGTCTTCGAGATTAGGCCCAGGGCCCTGTTGATGACCGCTAACGGATGCCAAGATCCTCTTCCGGTGTCCTGTCTTGTGAATTTCGAGAACTGCAGTGAGTTCCACTTCCCAGATCCTCCTGACGCGTGCCATATCCGTGTACAGATGCTTGCCGAAAGTTTCCGAGTAACATTGAAGATTGATTCCCGCTAGCCAGTCATCGACAGCTTCCTCGACGCCCTCATTGTTATTGTTGTTATGGTTGTTGTTGATCGTTTGAATTTTGCACGGCAAACTTCTCGCAGATTCCATTATTAGTTCGCAATCTTTCTCACTGTCGATGCCCATCTCCTTCAGATCCGATACGTCAAGAACACCGCACTGAAATGAGAGGAATTCGACGTGATTTTTCAAAAACGCAGACAGCGCTATTTTGTGTCATGGAACCGGAAGTAGGCAAAGAAGACTTACAACGAAGTCGATGTCGTCGAAACCACTGTTTGTGAACAGCGACTCGTAGTCAGCCAGGTTGAGAGAAGTGAGCCATTGGGCGATGGTGGTCAACGCCGGGGGGGCTGCGGTTGCAGGGCTGTTGCAGCTTTCAGATCTGCTCAACCCTGAAGAGCATAGACACCGATTTTGTTTCGACGAACTATTTAGGCAAGGATGTTTTTTTTTTGTGAATGGGATGGGACGGGACGGGAGGAAGTGATATACTACTCACCAAGTCTAGACTGGAATTCCTGCTCCAATTCTGTGACGAAGACCGATTCTCTGACGAGGCCAGTTCCGAATGACGCCATGATCTCGGATATCTTTGCCCATTCTTCCTGTTCGTCGAACGGACTGAGTATTGATAAAGACGGACCCTTTTCACTGCCGCTTGATCGCGATGCCGCCGTTCGTTTCGCGACCGAAGCATCTGCATCTTCTTTGCTTTCGATGGCATTCGAACCCACGGCGTTTTCGTAGACATTCTTTAGACGTCGCAGCGTCTTTGGACGCTCAGCACGCGGCGATCTTGAAGGGTCGTTGTTCAAGGTCGTGGACCCTTTGAACAGTCCTGAGAGAAAACGAAGAATACATTTCGTAGATTAGGGGTTAATTTTATCTTACGATCGTCGTCGGCCGTAATGGCTGAATTAATTTCTAGTGACGTTATGTTTTAATGTAATAATATGATGACGTAAATCTCATTGGCATGGGCTTTGAAAATTCTCCCACAATGCAATTACCGTTACAGAATCCCCTCAAGTATGGAATTTTTACACGAGTTCATACGTAAAACAAACAAAATAAAGCCTAATTATATTACTATATAATAACAATTTTGCTCCCTCTTAAATAAAGAGTAACAGCAAGACCGGAATGTAACTGTGTTAGCTCACACGTTTGTTCGGGCCACGCATGGACAACCAACCGCTGTTTGAAATGTATTAATTTTCAACTTTTACTTGCTTCTGTGCAAGCAAAGTATAATTAAAACACGGCATGTAGCCTGCCTTACAAGGGTAGCAAAAGTATTTAACGACGTGGTTTCTCGTGATCAGTCAAACAATTAACGGGGAAAATCTTGAATGAGAGTGAAACGTTTCGTTCTAATTGTTCAAAAATGATTCCATACTAGTGTTCATGAAAATGTAAACACAACTGCATTCGAGTTATTGTTTGTCGTTAGCGTAAACGAGTGCATACAATATGTTACAAATTCTGACTATCCAGCACACATGGTTTTCCCGTTTTGGACATCCCCGTATCAAACGACACAAGCTACACAATGTTATATCCACGGGAGTAGCAAAAATATCTACAAGAGTGTTACGATAATGAGAAGTACTAGTCGCGAATCGCTGGCCAGAAAGTAATGCTCTTTCATTCTATAGATGCAGGGTAATTAATAAACATAGGCAACGTTGCCAAACAAAGCAGGGCGAATATTGCACAGTTACGGCATTCGTGCTTTGGAAAACTCCACAGAGGTGGAATGAATGCCGGAGTCAAAGTTGGACCACAATGAGGGAGGAGTGCTGAAGGAGTGAGGCAAATGAAAAGTTGAATTTCGATATGATGTGGAAAACTGCTCGTGAATTGGAGCTTTCACAAAAAATATGCAGAAAAAAACAGTAAATCAAATTAATTCATGCAGCGTATAAAATGAATGGCTGTTTTACGCTCTGGTGTTTAATTTTGACCATGATCATTGCTTGAAATTAAAGAAGTAAGCGTAGAAAGTTAGCATATCAAAACTTGATTAGAAGCAATGTCGAATATATAGTCGATATCAATTTGTAGTCGAGAATATGATAAAAAAATGGGGTCAATAGAGTAGGACCTAGAAATCTGAGTCAATGTTGACATGATATTGCGCTAGGAATTATTATTTCAACGGTTCGGCAAAAATCCAATGTCCGTGCATTTATTGTTTTCTTTTACGCCAAGAAAATGTATAAAGCGGCCCATCTTCACCAAACACACCAACATAGCAAGACCACGTTGGAAAAATGTTTGCATACAAGTGCGTATAGCTGACCCTTCCCGAAGGATGCTCACAGAATAACCAAATATTGACGGAAATCATTCCCGATGTAGCTATCATCTCTCTTTATGGATGTAATTGAAATTTCACGCATCGCTAGCACTAAAACGCACCGGATATAAATTCAGTAACCAAAAGGTGTGCTCATGGTGGTTTCATGACCTCTTGTTTATGCATTGGTGTCCTCTGTCCTGCGCTGCTAATTTGAATTCTTCAATCTCTATTGTATTGGTCGCGGAAATGACACATTATTCACTCTGGCCAACGCTCCTCGTCTTCCGGCAGCCGGCTCATCTGTTGCGAGCCAATTGGTGGTCTGGGAATGTTGTCAGGGCCAGGATCACAACGCGAAACGTGATAATATAACAAAGCTCCTTGCTCTAGAATTGTGAATGCAGTGCAGGAATGTAAATATGTTCTCTTTTCGTTCTAACAATATCACCAAGCTCAGACACCAGGTGGATACTTATGGAGGAAGATTTACAAGCTAATTAAAAAATTCCTTATGAAGAAAGGCTCATAAGTTAGAAATTTAGCTATGTAAACAAAAATCAGTCTGCCACGAGCGCCAAGAAACAATTGTCAAAAGCGGCTCTTTCGGTCTGGTTCTCTACGAAAATGATCTCTCATTAGAGCCTGGTTGTGGAGCTTTTTCGACATATGGGACCTCGAAGCTCTTTCGACCGGAAAAAAAAATTAGCATCATTCGCACTTCTTTCTTGTACCGAAAACAAAATTGTTTTTTTTAATAAGTGCATTCATGGGCCTAGAACAAAATTGGTGTTCAAGCAATGCATTTGTTGAGCCACAAAAAGCGGAATACTTCAGGTGTCATATTTTTTGCATTTCCCTGTGCTATTCTCGCGTCGATCGAGTCGCTGCGTGCGCTGGCCAAATTTTAATATATTTGTTATAAATTTATAGAATTTCAGAAGTATTTTTGGAATGCAATTTTAGACTTTCATTATGTATTCATATCTATACGAAAATCTTCATTTAGATTAAATAGCAATAATATCGACGATAAAACAATTTATAACAACGATAAAAATATGGTGAAATAATTTCAAAAAGATACAGATTTCCCGCGCAATTTGCCGAATAGCGACGGCACTGTTATTTTCTCGAGTCAATATTTGTTTGGACCTTCCTGTCGATAAGAAAATATCAATGTGTGTGTAAATAAAGAACTCGTGGTTTTATTACATACTTTCGGATGGCAAAGTTCTTTTGCTGTAGATCTAAATTGGTAAACGGTCTCTATTCAACATACGCCCCCAAATACACACTCGACCAGCTATTCAAATGGAATTCTTCTTCTTCTCATTAGGTATAACAATGCAATAGAATTTGACACCAGCCTACCTTCAGGCATTTGAAGACGATGCAGGCCAGCTAAAAATATTCAGAAAACTGCACACAGTTCACAACATTTTCGCCTTCAACGCCGATTTGCACTCTACCTAGCAAATAATTCTACAGTCTCATTGGACTCAACAGCGTAGATATCGATGGTTTTTATTCTGTCACTGCTCAGTGCTCACTACACACTTGTTGACACACGGATTATATTCACTTGGCCGCGAAATCTGTCGGCAAATAATGATAAATCACTGAGCTCACAGCACTGCGTCGAAGTCTTTCAGAAACTATTTGACTAGGTGCATGTGTGACTGAACGAAATGATATGTGTGAATTTTACACTGACAATACGTCTATCACTTTTGTACTTCAAAATATTATTGTCGCACAAAGTTCTCAGCTACACCTAGTTTCGCGTCAAGGTTTGTCTAGCCATACGAGCGGTTCATCACAAATACTTGAGAGCATGTTATAAGTCTTCATAGATATACCTCACTGTACTCCTATTTCTGCTGCGAAATACAAATGCTCTGTTACATGTGGACTAATTCTAGCGTAATGACTGTGCTTGCATCTGCAGGATGTGGCGTGTAAATTCTCTAAAATCACGGTACACAATGAGCCTTGTTCACACGATAATAATCCTTTTGGTGATGACAAGAAGGAAGCTCTGATCAAATATAACAAAATTTTAAAATGCGATTCGCTGCTTCGATGGTTATACTTAAGAGACCTGTTTTCGTGTTCAATGCATTCTCAAACGAAATCGACATTGGAATCGATAATTCATAAAAATATTTATCTTTGGCATTGCAGATAGACAATCGAGAAAAGATATGGATGGAGTTTATTCTTGGAAGTTACGCACGACACAATCATATTTCAGATATATTTCAGATCCTCTTTAGGTAAACAAACACAATAAACCGACGGACACGTTAGTGATAACTCAATTAGTATTAAAATAATTTTTAATTAGCCATAGTGTTCTAATCAATAGCCACATCCTTATCACACAAGTTCGTTGATAATACAGCTTAACTAGAAGCCGTCAGTACTAGAGCGATGTACACTAACTGCACCCGTCTCATGAGATATCTGACCAGGATACACGCACTTCGCACGCACTGTCACTTAAGCCCTTCTGACGTAAGGATACACGAAACAATAATCCAACGAGATGCATGGAGCACATGTGGAGCTAACCAAGTGCAATCACACTCTGAGACGGGATATGAAACACATGATACGCGTACGATGGAAGCCGGCTAAAGTGATGTAACCCATGTACGTCACACTGGCATAGCACGATGATTGAGGTCTATTGTACGCGAAGCCAAGGACAGAAACGGAATGATACAGTTCGAGTTGCCATGGCTCATAAGTGTGATTACATATTCAACTGATACAAATAAACAACGTGAGATTGAGTTAGATTTGGAAGGTGGGATGGTCAAAACACCGATTTGCATTTGAAACCCGATTGCTGTGTTTGAACGAAAGCACACAAAATGACCTCTAAATTATCCCTCGGCCCTGTGGTGAAGCAGTGTCTCATGTACTTGACTAGTGTTGATTTTTCTTCGACAAGCGGATCTAGGTATTTGAGTAATTTTTCCAGGAAATAAGGGTTGAGAGTCATTTCACTCTCCCATAGCCTGAACCCAGTAATGACAACAAATATATTTTTTTTGAAAGTGGAAATAAAAGGGTACGTATTAACCAAATAGCTCTGGATAACAAACATTTATTTCCCTATTATTATCCAGCAAGTGGAAAGTTATGACTGACAAAACTTTCTTGCCGCGTCATTTTGCCGCATATGCTATGCAATGATTCACGACGAGGAAAACTACATGATAAAAAAGCTACCGGGTCGCGATAGCGGTCTAGAATGTAAAATTAAAGACGCCGAGTAATTTAATTTCATCAAAACCATTCCGCACCTCTCCATGTTCACAAAAAGTCAGGAAAAAACACCTTGCAAAGTACTGGTATGCGATAAAAGCGTGGCGTCACGAGAATACGTCATCGAGTAGTTCTGTGAATTGTAAACACGGACTCGTTTGCATCTGGATGCCTCATCGACGTCATCGCCCGGCTACTTCCCGCAGGTGAAAGATGAACTCTTCGGCCAACAGCACGCACCATTGCAAGCATGGTGCATACACACTTTACACGGTCACAGTAAGCTCAAACGAACAACATGCAATTTAGGCCCATGGAAGCAATCCCGTAATCATGAAAAAATATAGGGATATATAAGAACGGGGGTCACCATTCAGTGAGACTCAAGCCATATGAATAAGGATTTTCGGACCTTACATCATCGGGTAATAATATTCAAGTAGTAATGAAAGATGTAGCTCCATTTTTGCCAGAAAAAGGCAAACCCGTTAAAAATATATCGTGGAGGTCCTTGAGAGTTAATGATACAATATTATGCAAGTCTGACGGATAGATGTGAATCAGAATTAAACTGCTTCAATCAGGCAATATTTTGTCATTGAGTGCTGATGTATACGAAGCACATAGGTTTGGAAAGTGACCATATTGGCTGTTGGTAGTACCAGTTTCTTCTGATATCTGAAAGACGAAGATGCGAGGCGTCATGCATACCAGTTTTAAACTCTCTGAGCTCCCAAACCAGGAAATTAAGACGATCATCCCAGTTTGTTTGGTTGTGTCGGTCGGGACTTCTGGATGAAACTTACCCTTCGTTGCATGTTAGACGTAATTTAAGGGGTGTGCCTGGGCACATTTTAATTAATTGGTTAATTTAATTAGATGGCTTGCTAAAAAGTTACAACCAAGACGAGAAGAGCTTAATTAAAACTCTCGAAAGATTTTATGCCAAGCCTCCGTTGACATTTTCACGAGAAATGTGATAAATTATGAAGAACATGTTTAAACGAAAAGCGTCTTTGATTATAGGGTCCACGTGGTAAGGACAGGGAAGCAGTCTTCGGTAAAGTTTTAGTTTTCTTAATTTCCAAACACGCTATTGAAAAGTTGAAACCGACTCGTGCCTTGACATTATTTTAAAGTTAATATATAATTAGTTTTTAACGGCTAAGAGTTTAATTAGCAAAGTATAGAGCTGGGACACGGAGAATAGGTAAAGATGTAATTTCGTAGAATTAGAATAACTATAGCTCAAATCACAAACATTAGGTTGGCAAAGATTATACCCTGAAATAGTGTTCATCTAAGCTACAAATTAAACGAACATGCACAGCAAAATTCAATTATCGCAACGGACGAAATCACGCTTCGTACAAAGCAAAGCAGTCCATGGCAAAATACAACCTTCACACGGCAATTGAAATGTGCAAACCCAAAATGCAACGTAAATAGGAAACGTTTATTTCAAATCATTCGTTCAAACAATACATCGGACGAACATGAACAGCAAGAAATTAAATGCATTAAAAAGCACAAAATAGAATTTGTTAGGAATCAACATCGTGCTAAAACTAGGATATTGGTACAGGACAGGTAGGATTAGATAGTTATACTATCTACTAAAATATAAGTCTCTAGATATAATAATAATGAAAATAAAACTTCATTGGCACAATACGTATACGTAGTGGTGGGCTACTCCTACAATCTTAACGTGACAGATCAAATCTAAGGTAAAAAGTCATAGTGTTTAATCTAAAACAGACGGGATAAAGTATTTAAAATAACTGAGACAATCTGCGTTGAGGATGATAGCATACCATTTTTTTTAACAATCATCTCGAATACGAATACATTTTTTTTCTATCACAGGGACTGCAAGAACATCTACAGTCGTTTCTCTTCTGTGGCCCAAAGGTATAACAGAGGGTCGACTCTAGCAAATACGGAGGATTCAGAATCGGTTTCCGGCGGCTAGTGAACCTTTAGGATTGCTCAAAAAAGAATTATAACTTTTACTTTGTAACTATTGCTATACCACGGTAAAACTTATCAGTTGGCTACATTATAAAAATTGCATACACAAGATAATCTAGCGAGCATAAAACATAATCAAATGACATGCACAATAACGAAATGAACCAAACAAAATGCGATCAGCCGTTGCAAGTGACACTGGTCTTCGTCTTACCAGCGAACGGTGCATCGGCGACATATTCTTCGACGTTATTGTCCGTCGAGGCGCTCTTGTCGCTGAGCGATACGCTGCTTGAAAAGCTCCCCGAAGACGCGTCGCCCAGGCAGGGGAAGATGAGCAAGTCCTCGTCGGTCTCCGTCTCGATGTCTCGTGATCGCCGTTTGTATTCCTGGGACCAGGAAGACATACACGTCAGCGTGCTCAAGAGGTTGGAGCACGACATGGACTTCGGAAGTCTCATGGTGGACAGAGGAGGTTGGCGCGGAGACGGGACACAAGTATGAGAATAGTTGTGCAAGAAGTTTAGAAAAACATCATCAGAATCTCAACGAAATTTTAACGACCCTTTATAACGAAATCCATGAACTCGACGTTAGTGGTGCAATACGTTATTTTTCTTTAAAATATTATAACTGGCGATTGTATCGAATGAACAATTTGTATAATACAATTCACGGGTGACATGTGAATAAATGTACGCGGTGTTATTATTGATCGACCCGATTGTGTTTGGGGTTAAAAACCAATTGAAATGCCCCAAAAAGGTGCAGATCTGTACACAGGATTTAAATTGTGCTTTTGTGATGCTAAAGATTTTACGTGTGCCCCCAATAAGAAGTCAAATGCAACTGACTGAAAAGTCTATTCTTTCCCCGCTACATTATCACGACCTATATAAGCTACCGAAGGTATACAGTTGACATTTAAATACCACTGTTATAGTAGAACAGGCATTGAGAGTACCCATTTGATAGCAGTAGCACATTTGAAAAATGCGATTAATACTTTGTAGTTTATACCTACTTCACGTCTGAATTAATATTAATATGATAGAATAACGATCTGAAATTTTTATTTTTATGGCGGGGGATTTATTGTGTATGAAACTGTATTTGAACTAAAGTAGAAGTAAAGTATTTTGTTCCACCACACACTGGAACCCATTAAATAAAAACTGGAAGCCATCTTGAAGCTTAGAATTTGAAGTTGAAGTAGAATCAGCACCACAAACGCCTTGCTAAGACATATCGTTCACTACGAGTGCGAGCCCTTATCAACGAGGCTGTGATAAGCAGTCTTCATCGTAATGCAGGCTCTTTGATACTATAATCTCTCTTTCACAATAGTTAGCGAAAAATTCGCATCAAAAACAACATTCGGTTAAGATATGCGACTCGAGAGGACTTAGTTGAGGATCTGTTGTGGGTGGCGAGACTATCGCTTACTAGTACATCAACTGGTCCGCGTCTAAAAATCAAAGCAAAAAGCAAAACAACAAAGTTATCAAAAAAAACTGTTAGTAAATGGGGTTAACTGCCAAGAACTTCTATCAAACAAACTCCCTGTTAGAAGTGCTAGAAGTTCTTGGCAGTTAACGCCAAATGGGTTAAATGGGTTTAACTGCCAAGAACTTCTAGCAAACAAACTCCTTGTTTGAAGTGTTAGAAGTTCTTGGCAGTTAAACCCATTTAGTAAGTTTTTTTTGAAAACTAGTACTGAGATTAGGTAGAAGACTCAATAACAAAGTTATCATTTTACATGTATGGAGTTTCTCCCCTTGGATTCGTATACACCTGTTTCAGATACGAAAAGACTACTTAATCCCTCTCTAAGAAAGGTTTGTTGGGTTGTGAATGTCATATCCTGCCTGGATGGGTGGATTAAATAGCCAAAGGCAATTTTACACAAGTTTGCTTTGACTTAAAGCCCAGACAGAATAGGGTAGCCATAGTCCAAGTAGGTTTTCGTAGTCCGTATCTAGTATATTGTTATTTTTTGACCATGGAATAGGTGTACATATTGTGAGCACGCCTCGAAGCCCCTCTAAACTCTCATATAATTTCCCAAAAGTGACAACGGGAGTGAATTTAAAAGATTGTTTGTAACTGTGAAAGATGTCCGACAAATTTCGTGTATATTTAAGTCGACCAATAATTATGCCAGCAACGGTTACTCGAAAATGCTGCAACTATACTTTATACTATTTAAACTAGTATACAATAAGTTTTCGTGGTTTTCGTACTAGGCATAATATGATATAATGAATATAATGTATATGT
>QKMV01000430.1:0-22901 GCA_003287335.1 Lednia tumana
AAGCAAGCAAGCAAGCAAGCAAGCAAGCAAGCAAGCAAGCAAGCAAGCAAGCAAGCAAGCAAGCAAGCAAGCAAGCAGATTGAGCGTGGATACGAGCTTTGTGGAGCACTCCTCGACAATTGAGTCACGACCACTCGAGCTCCTGAGCTCGACACACGAAGGGCTGAGGCGATCCAACGACGCCCCCATACGAAGGAACACAACGTTGATGTGATGCATTTTGCTGACGGACTCAACTGCACTTTCCTTGCTTGCTACACGTCGGGAAATAGTTTTATTTGTTTTATATGAAGATAGTCGAAAAGTACATGTATAATGAGTCTGGATGAATTAAATTTTAATTGGTCCATACATTAATTACTGCCTTGTTGAATGTGTGCAATTATGCCGTTTCCGTTACATCATTCAACTCCTTTCGATGCTGTTGAACCAGGCTTGTTATTTTCTTTCGGCACTTAAGTTTTCCTCCCGAGTAGACAACTTTCATTGGCCAGTATCTAGCAAGTTGAGTGCATCAATCATATATCCGACAACTGGCTGAATGCGAACCCACGATCTTGATATGGAACAATTAGATTGGATGACCCGAAAGTTGACGGGTGGATTCAACGCTGCACCCGAACTGTGACCCCGAGTTTTCTCTTATCGCCCGGCGCCGATCTTGAACGGTTCGATCTCGAAACGGTCGGGAGTCGAACCCGCTATCAGTCATCGGCTTGGAAGTGAAAAGAAAGTTTTCCACTGGATAACATTTATATTCCAAAATTGCCATCACGATTCGTATTTCAACAGTAATTTGATTGTGTTGATTGGCCGTCAGAACCGAATGCACATTCTGGCAGGAAATAAAGCTTCCAACTCTCAAGATGAACTTAATCCTCAAACTCTTTGCCTACTGGCTTATGCCATATCGCGCACTCGAATCTCGCATTTACGTGTTTTATAGCTCATTGTGTTCACTCTACTCACTTTTTCTCAGGAAACTTTCATTATTATGCCTGTGACGACGAACTTATTATTTCAGAGAAGAAGATGGTATATTTTAAAGAGGTATTAACTTAAAGATTATATACTGCGAGTTTAATGGTCCTTATATACGAATGCTTTATTTTTGTTATTTTTTTCAAGCCTTTTGACTTCTGATTTATGACTCAATTGGATTGACACAACAAATAATGCAGTAATTTTATTGTCTACACACGATGAAGATTATTATAATGTTATACAAAAATACTTCCGAGTGCAATTTAGACATGCACTACTCACCTGGAATCGAACTGGAACCCTACTTACGATTTTCAAAGAGAGTAAAATAAAGTGAACCCAGAAGCTTGTTGATTTTACCTCGAGAGTAGAAGCAGCAAGAGCACTCGCGAACATCACGGACCCTGGAGAATGCAACCAGATTAGTTCTAAAAAACTTCACACTGCTAACAGATTACAACTCACTCTTTTCCATTCAGTTACGCAATTGAATGTCTAAATGCTTCACTAGAAGCACAATGATACACAACAAAAAAGAATCTTTATTCGTGTAATTGTAACATCGAAAAGAAAGATGCTCTCGTAATGCAAAGCAGTCTTTGCTGAAAGAAAGTAAAAGTGTCACTTACACACAGCACACAATAATTTCTCCAGTCACTTCAACAAAGAAGAAATTACCAAATTTCGTGTAAAATATCTGTTTGAGAGAATGATATAGCAGGTGGTTGCCAAGTAATTCAAGGCACACACTCTCTCTCTCCTCGCCGTTCACATCAAGGTAACCTTTCCACGTTTAACCCAAGTAAACACTTGTTTACATATCGGACAATTTTCTACAGCATAAGCGCACGACTTCGTCGAGTGAGCCAAATTCGGGAAGTGATTTTCCGCCAAGCACCAATCCATAACCTACACACATGCTTGTGTGGTCGGGCGTTAAACTCTCTGACCTTTAAGTGGCATTACATGTGTGCATCCTTTAACCTTCTTCGTAAACACCCAAGGAAATATGTAAATACTTTCCAATAATGAAACATTTATCCTGCTTTTAACATTTATTGTTTCTGCGTTATTAAAACGGATGAGATTGACTCATTATGCACGATTTATTTGATAGCAGAAAATTTTCACACACTATGATTCTGCATTTCCAAGGACGCATTCGAAACAATTCGTCCCTGAGAATCAATCACGAAGCGAAAGATACACCGGCGAAAGATCGATTGCTCGCTAATCATAGCTATAGTAATTAACCGCGGGTCGTGTATTTGCTCTGGAAATGACTTTGACACATCACTCAAGCCATTCTTTTCAAGTCTCAAAACTTACGGTGCAAGCAAGAAACAAGTAATACGTCACACAGCATTCGTTCGCAGTTTTTTTCGGCCAAAAAAGATAGATGACGTCAACCACGAGGACGAACTAGAATTACAGGTGTGTGATAATAACTGCTATGTGATAACACTGAGACGTAATTAGGTTAATGGCTCGATCATCTCGTTAAGGAAAAACAGAATAATTTCTCTTTCGTTTGCAGGTAATCTTCACATTTAGGCACGCAGGCCTACCAGCCGGCAGGCTCCTTCTATACTTACTTTAAGTATGCGAGCTAATAGCAAATTCTTACCCAACATGGCGAGAAGTTGGTGGATCCTCATCTTCCCGGCTTTCTGGATAGCCCCAACCTGGAGGAAGAAGAACAGAAAAATTAGGAATCACACTCATTGTTGACAAAAAGATTTCTCCAAGAAGGGTTCTGTTGTAAAATTCTTTAGATTCGTCACGTTTATCTCCTCAACTGAGTTTTAACCCTGAAAAAATAAGGAGTATTCCTTACGAAACACTGGGAAAGTTAAATTGGATTTTTTTAGCATTTTTACACAGTTTTAAACAGTTTTTCTACAGGGTTCCGTTTATTTTTTTGTATTTCGGATGAAAGTGCTTGAAATTCTGATTCAGCACTATCACTTTCTTAGATGGGCTTCTGCATTTTGCATTTGTATATTTTGTAAATTGTAGTCGTATTAGTAAATGTAGAATTAAATGTGCTTAAACTGAAAGAAAAATATTGTTTCATTGCTAATATCATGTCCTTCCTATATATTCCCTTATAAATTCCTTCATCATTTATGAGAGAAGTTATTCCATGCTCATGCATGCTCATACATTGGCTACAAAAATATTCCTTCGAACGTTCAAGGTATGCGATAAAAAAACCTACTGGGAAGCATTTTCGTGGATTTCTAGGTTGTTAATGAGATGAAAACTTGTAAAACTAGAGTGGGCACCGAGATAATTTCTATGCGTTGGTATTTTCTGTAATCTAGTAGTGTGTTAAAGAAATAGGTGCCCTTGGTGAATTTTCAGCCAAAAGCGCGTTAATTAATTAAGCACGTTAACGCAAGAATACGCAGTCGTTAGAATCGAAATCAGCGAATATTTCTCGTTAAAGCCGGTTTTGATAGCAATTGAATTTCCAACTGCTATCAAAACCGGCTCCTGATGGATGAAGGGAAATTATCCCAATAAAATATTTCTTTGGAAAAAGCTTATTTATCAGAGAGATTGCAGCGCCGAGAAAGCAGTTAAGACAATTTTCGTAATTATCGTTCATCGCAAACGGTATTTCAATCTCTTGGCAATATTTCACAGATATCAAAATGATAATTTTCTCATTTGCATCTTGCAAATTCTTGTTTCTAATGCACAACTACGACATCGTTATGGGATGCGCCTGTCACGAGATGTCCCCGGGAAACAGCATCCATTTTGCTTGATTCCGCACGCGAATCTCTTATGCAAATTTAATACAATATAATATTATTTTGCATCTCTATTACTTACGGCTCTAGGTGCAATGTACTTTCAACAACGCAGCTAATCCGAGTTATAGAATTCAATACAAACGAATACACATTTCTCTTCAACTTATTTTACAAGTTAATCGTTTTATTGCAAAACTTAACGCGAAAAGAAACTAAAATGATGTAGCTATTTCAATAAAGTGACTTCGAAAAGACTTGGAAAAATAAGTCCACTTTCAAAGTTATGCATTCACAACACGTAATAAACATAAGATCTGCATTACATACAAGTTTTGAAGACCTATTTGAAGCAAAACAAGTTCTAGATCGTCTAACTAAACTGCTTCATTTAATACGAAAGCGTAATCCCGCGGCGAGCATTGCATCGGCGCAAATGTCGGTCAGATGGTATTGAAATCTTTCAGATGCGCGGGCGAGTGTGGGAGATGTTTGACTCTTCTTCTCTGGCATTCCCATCCGTGAAAGTAAACAGCGTTAAGGTGTGGGGCGCATTTTTACCATTCTGCACCTTGACTTCACGAGTTCCTCTAATGCCTAACATGCACGAAGAAAATTTTGCCGTGCCGTGGCCAATGGCAACATCATAAAATGTTACATTTACATATACGTACACCGTGTGAAATGACATCACGCCAAATGTCAACCGTATCTACCATTGTTTTACATATTATTGTGTATTTAACGCATGGACTAAATTAGGTCATAAGCTCCGAGTGAGAATTGTGATTAATTATCAGAAATGACGAAACGAAAAGGAAAGGAAATGGACGTTGAAATCCGGGATTCGATGGCTGCACCCTTGATGAGTGTTGACCTACCGTTGATTACTTATCTTGCATGCAGAATCTTCCAAGTGGTATCTCACGCGATGCCATCCACGACAAGGAGCGCCAAGTGCAAGCTTATGAATAATGGGTTTTTTCATGTTTCGCTGCTGCATTGATTGCATAATGGTATTTTTATTCGTTAGGAGCCCCATGAAACAATCAACTTTTTTGTATGCATCCCCAAGATTACTTTCTCGAGTTTTAAGTCGTCTTCATGAAGAGAAAGGAAAGGCAAGATTCTAAATGACTATTAGCTGTTGAGCTCTAATGAACCGCTCGGTTTACACTCATAAGGTTACTGGGTCGAACAATGTAGGTAACAAAACTGTACCTAAACGCGATATGTCGATAACAATTAGAAATACTGTCTGAATATTTTCCCTTTCCATGTGAAAGATTTCGATCTGATCTCGATCAAATGGCAATTAAATCTGGAACGCTAATAACCTACTGCTGCCGTAACACTATTGCTTGCGTGCAGTGAATGTAGAGTCAATTGTACGGTTTACGATTGGAAGGACCATAAACAAGAATACATATTCATATAAATCTTTACGAGCTAGCTTATGTACGAAGATTGAAAGGTCGGAAATTATTTCCGGTATATTTCATCTATTGGTACCAATTTGCGCAAAAGAAAATGAGCCGTGCATTGGCTTCCGTGGAGGTGCCCGGTTTCAACACACTGCCGATTGCCTGTACGACGATGGCGGCGGAGGAAATTACCGAGTTACTTCACTGCATTTCCTCCTGCCTCTGCTTTGGTGATGTGCTCTTCACCCCAAGTGCAATTAAAGCAATCAGTAAGTAGGCCAGCGAGCAGCGAGTGGTAGCCTACTGCCCTTCAAGTATTCAAGTCTGTCGGCGATCAACGGCGACCGGACCGGACCGAACCGCACCGTACCCGACCAGACCGGAGGAAATGCAATGTTTTGTCCAGAACACACATGGATGTTAGTTATTCGGACGTGTTAGCAGCAAACGCAACTTCCCTCCGGTTTCTAATGCGAACATCTTTTTATTTCTCGCCGCTGGCGGAACGCGTTCCGAAATCATTCTTGCAAATAATTCGTAACAATCATCAAATTGAATGATAACTTGGCAACTGTATCCCCAAATTGAGGATATTTGCTTATAAAATAACAGTAAGAGAACAACCATCTTCCTCTGATCCAATTACACTGATTTTTATCGCGGTATTTCGCTGGGTTGTTACGTTGAGTTACTACATTTGATCATTGTGTTTTTTTTAACTAGTGTATTAACAGTTACACTCATTAGAGGCTATTTACTTTTTATGTCGGTATTGTACGGTTTCAATTATGATTGTTATTATCACCTACTAACACTTGCCCTTTCACTAGACAAAAGCAGCTTGCAGAATACGTTGCAATCTCATTTTGCTTCACAGTTCTCCTACGGTCCTATCAATAATTGAACAGCGCTTAGATTCGCATTTCCTCGAGACAATGCAGCCTGCTCGCGATTTCGTGCTGCATTTGCAATTACAGATCATGCACGCTCCGCAGGTGGAGACCGCCAAACCATATCCCACACCATTTGCAGCAAATCAGTGTAATTTAGACAACATATAATGGATCTATCGTCTTCTTTCAAAATTATACGAGCTCGAAAAGAATTCTTGTGAAGGACACACTTACACAGAGAAACAATAAATCTCCTCGATTTTGATAAGTTCAACTTCTCACACACCATTGCCCACTTTAAAGGTAACAGAACAGTCAAACCATAGCTTTCCTCAGGGTGAATAATATGAATGTTATCCTGAAATCCTGCTCATCGCTTTATTAACTGCCATAATTGGAGTGTAATTAGAGATGCATGCAACGTGAAAATATTCAAGCTAATTATATTTGTCAGTAATGCCAAGGTTATTTTGGTAGGCTTAAAGTTTTCATACGCGAAAACATACTTCTGTATTGTCGTGTATTAATGGTTTAATAGGTTTAGAGAAATGTGTGCGGGTTGATTTGTTGATTGCGAAGATGGAGTCAATGATCTCCTATGCTATGCGACCTTAGCGACAGTACTGAAAATTTCCAAAACGTTGACGCATGGAGAAAACGTTTCCTTCGTGACATATCGTGATCGCGAGGATATTGAAAACAGTTTTATAATGAAGAAAACTGCTTTATGTAAATATGTCGTGGAATCCCAACTATTTTTTAGCCAACTGCTGAGAAAGTCTTGGGTGGTTTTTGGTAAATAGAATTATTGATTGGATTTTCATCTGGCCAATTATTTGATGATGAGAGATTTCGCGTTACGTAAGTTCGATGGAAGAAGATCGTAATTCGTGCGTTTTATTGGGCAATGTCTTTCCTGTGTTTCTGCTCAGTTGGCGAGGAATGTTAATTTATGCTCGCTGGAGAAGAAGATCGAATACCGGCCATTGTTGGTTTACCTATCGACCCAAGTACCAAGTAATGCAATTATTGCAAGATTTGAAATTAAATCAGATCTTCACAAAAACTAGGCTAACATTTTTCGGTGTGTATGCTATTTCGCTGTAGATTTAAATCATTACGTGCGCCTGTATTTTGAAAAACAAAGGATAAATTGTTTCGACGACTTTCTTGAACTTTAAAAATAATTGACCCTAATGGGCAAAGCACATAATCACACTAAAAAATTGTGTACTTTCTTCCCCCATACAAGTTATGTAACGTACTTCATGTACGAATGCAAAAAAAACGCGTGGCGTTTCAGGTTTTCGCTTCTTCGATCAATGAAGTGCCGTTTAGGTGGGAGCTCAGTTCAATTAGCGTGTTACGGATTCCTGCCAACATACAAGAATTCTAAAACAAAATACTTGAAATGTCTTCAAGAAGCATTGAGCCCTTAAGCGCGATATTTGTGCGAACAAAGATGATTCACAAATTACGAAAAACATCTTTGAAAGTGAAAGCGAGATCAAGAAGCCAAGAAACCCAAACGAAGCCAAATATGTCTTTGGAGAAGCGCGATTGTGAATGGAATCACATGTTTCGTCGAACTCATGACCCAATCTGCACGTTTCTCAATTTCGCATACGTGGGTCAAATTGAGGCGAAACTGAGTTTAACTAAAATGCACTTGAAAGAATATCGCAAGGATGAATTGGAACATCCTACCACTGAGTCCGCGCCATTCGAGTGACAAAAATCATGACGCAAGTGGGAAGCGATCTAAAAATCTCATACTTTGCCAAATTTTACCGCATCAATCAAAGGTCAGGAGAAATCAGTTTTAATTAATTCAATTAATTGATATCAGCTTAACACGAAAGGTTATTGAGAGGCAATGAACCATACTTCTCACATGTGCAAGAAAGACTGGTAGGGCCCAGAATGCATGCCCACATCCTTGAGAGTGTTTACGATAATATAAATGATCAAGCTAAACGACGGTGAAAGGATGTGAACATAATCCCCACATCAATCCACTAGAACAATATATTTACGAGAAAAAGAGTGAACGCTCTAAGACGGCCGCTGGCGGAAATATTCTTTATCCGACTGAGCCAATTGTGTTTGTTCATTGTAAGAGTCCTCCACGTTAGACCAATACCAGTACTACGTACCATACATCATGACAATTGAATAACCGCGGAAGACCGCGGAAGACGAATATTACGCTCTTTGAAAGTAAAGCAATTGAAATATAATTGCAACTAGCATGACACCTCAGTCCAACACCTCGTTAAATCCAAAGCATTACATGCACTATGAGAGACTGCAACCGTATAATTTCTAATTGGGGACGGGGGGACGGGGACGGGGGGACGGGGGGGGAGTCTTACATAATGTTCACAAATCATTAATATGCAAAGAGATCGCGGTGTGTGATAACGATATTTTGTCAGCTCAACGCCTGAAGATTACATTTCGAATCCGTAAAGAATGGAAACGGGTTTCTTTCTGAGTGTAATTCGGTGTCGAACGAGGCTGAAAGCATGCTGCGATTTTAAGGCGGAGATTTCAATGCTGGAACAGACGCGACCGAGACAACCGTCACGATCTCCGCTTCATTTCATTGCCTCCTTTGGCCATAGACCAGACAGAGAAACATATTAATCGGATGAAATTACATACCGACGTTCAAGAATGACTTTTCTAGAGCAGTATTATAATGATTTTCACCCCGTGAGTGTCTGCCGGATTGGATTCTACAAAGAAGTGTGAATTATTTGTGCCATCTACACGTTTTGTTTTCACCTCACGAGAGGCTTGCTCAGAGAGGTGAAATGTACGTTATTATTTTATTGACCCAAACTCCCACTACGCTAAACAATTTCTAGTGCAAGGTTTCCAACACCAATGTTTGCATTATGTGTTGCATTCTCAGCGCAAATTGTAATCTGCTGAAAAAAAACGTTATACAATTGGCAATGCAAATTTCAAATGATGTGCAATATTTGCGGGTCATGTTCATATATTAAACAAATTACAAAACCCTCAAATAATTAGTTAATTAAATCAGCATGCACCGTTGGTTTTGTCCCAGGCGAAATATGGGTGAAATGCTGTGCTGTTAGCGGGTCAGACCTAACTCAGCGTCGGTTATTAAATCATAAACACGCATGCTTTAGCAGGTTAACCCTGATGGCCGAGGCGTTAAAACGCTGAGAGCTGCCTGCTAGGATGTAGGTATGATTGTTGTGTTGTACGCATGGCTATCACGCGTGCATATCTTCAGCTCGGGTAATTGAGATGTGTCTCAATCGGGTATGTCTGATGTTAGCACATCGCAAGTCGCAAATCGCAGATCGCGGCGAGCGAGTACTCGAAGTATGCCGGCGATCGTATCTTCGCAATGTGATAAAGTGCGGGCCAGGCCGGGAATCGTTCAATCGATTGGACGAGAAACGGTTAATTCAGCTGTAATTTACGAGGATGCAAATTTAATTCGCCCACAAATGCTAGTGGTTATGAGCGGTGTGTGATTTAAGATGACGGTCGATTGCAACAGGTTCATTTGCAGTCACACCTTTCAAGAAAAGTGCGTGCTTGTGGCATGTGGTCATTTCAGTTCTGCTAACTTTTCCTTGTGGATATGTAATTATAAATAAACATCAAATATCTTACTTTTTTGTTCGCTAGGAAAAGTTTGTGCATGGGAATCGATTTTTTTTGCCAGGTCCTTAGATTTCTAAATCTTCAGATGACTTGCAGACCGAATTTGTATTCTCGCGTCTAAACATTTTTTACTAGTGAATTTTTTCTCCGCCAAAATCATGGAACCTAAAATTTGAACAATTGAATGTTATTCCGAGGCTGCAGACTGGGCGGGTTGTCGCAACACAATCGCAATAATTCCCTGTTACAGCTGTTTTCAAGATCTTTAACATAGCTTGGCTATTAGACGCTACCTTATGTACATGCGCGCAAAAATATGAAACATATTTCATAAGATTTAGCCAGAGAAACTATCCGTGTTTCTTGTGCCCTTTGTAACAATCCGACACGCGAGCTGTGAATCAATCTTTTCCCATCATTCATTCGCAGCCTGCACTCTTTCAAAACCCAGCCGCCGAGCTCCCACGCGGCAATGACTTTTTTATGTAATTACTTATATTTTATTCATTCATTCATTTTTCTCTCTTTCATATTGTTTTAAAATACTATAATGCAGCGCTTACATTTTTTGCTGGAGTGTGTCGAAACATTAAGAGCACTTTACTTGGACTGTTTAAAATTTTAATTCGTGTTGCAAAACTGACCTTGTCAATTAGATTTTTAATTGTAGCTAACCGATCGTGGAGTAATTCTTGCGTTTATGTTGACCCCCCGGTAAATCCCATACCAACCCCCATGGATGGTCTCTTGGGCTCATCGTTAAACAACTAGACGCATAACTAGACAAATCGCGAAGACATGCTTCTAGACATGTCTAGACATGTGTGTTTACATGCTCTAGTAGACTTTCAAGTGGCGGCCCGCGAAATAGTTCTTTTTGAACTGCGTGCGTAAAACCATATGATTATTGCCAACTCTGCAAAAGATTTCTAATAATTTCTAAAGAAAACCGTGAATGGATTTAACTAAAGACGTTTCTTACCTATCTATAACCTACAGTGAAAATTTCCCGGATCTCTTCCCAATTTTCCGCACAAAAGTGTCTCCCAAAATAGTTAGGGGCGCCAAAGAATCCGCGAAAAGGCAGTGCGCCGTTGATTCAAATAGCTGATGCTCAAGCCAGTCACCCAAGCGTTTTCTTTAGCTTCAATCAAGACTTACGAGAATTAAAACAACAAGCTGCAAAAGGAAAATAATGTGGGCGCCGATGACGCTGTTATAACTTGCATTCGAAATCAGGGAGTGCGTTCGGAAATCCCTTATGGATCAATTACTAATTCAATTGAATTATTACATGTCCACATCGTTCATATCAGTCTATTGTTCTCCGATAAGCAGCAAGAGTCATTGTTTCGCCCACAGAAGTCATCGTACACGGCGTTGTCCCCAGTTTCCGGTACCGCCAGAAGGTACTAGACACATTTGGAGAGCGATAATCCACTTAACTACATCACAAACTCTTCTTCGCCAAGTATGCAATTATCAAGTTAACGAAATGTTTTCCTTTCACATAAACTATTACAATGCGACGGTACTGCGATGTTGTTTTTGGGTGTGTAGTTTATAAACTGCACTTCCGTTAACGTGAAAGTCAGATTTAAAAATGTGCACATCAAGCTGTCAACGCTGTGCACGAGATTTTTACATTTCTATTGTTGTTCTGCGAATGTCTCGGATAGGAAGATGAGCCTTACACACCCCATGTGGTATACTCGTCACGATTCTAAGGTGTCGTCCTCCGTGCATCGATTCATTCATTCTGATGCATCTTAAGCTAGGGGTCGAGACTTTTCTCTTCGGTCCCGAGTTCGTTTCCCGGATGTGATAGTAAACAGTGGTTTCATTAGATGATATTATGATCTCTCTGACCAGTCGATATTGAAGAGCTAGTGTCTCATGTTACATTTTATCGATATATAGCATTAAAATCAAAATTGTCACTTGTCAGCATTCTTAAAATGAAAATTTCTGTAGCAAATGTTTACAATAAAACGTTTGGAAATCCTTGGCATTTTTCTTGCAATATTTGTATGGACTGGTATAAAAATAGACTCGCATTACGTGCAGGTTTGGTCTGCACTTGTTCCGTAAACAAAAACAAGTAAGCGCACGAAAGTAGCCGAAGAGTTGTTTCAATATTTCATCCGCGCGATGTTCCTCTCGATCGTTGAAATTTAATTGGCTCTTTGCATAACCGTAATAAGGAAGTAGATCGGATGACTATCTGCGACCCATCGCAAGGGAGCGGATGTTATGCAAAATTCTGGGCTATTGAATTTCATCTGCTATCTTGGCATGATCCATATTTACAGCCTATTTGCGATAGCCATTACTCGCATTAAAAATACTTAGACGGCCTGTGTGAGCGCCAGCCATCACGTGTTGGGATGAGACGGGAGGCTGGTGATTTCAATGCCCGATGGACTTGTCAAATTTCGACTCGATCTCAAGTCATGGACGAAATGATCGACGAAACGAATTAAGAGGACGATTTAAATATTTTACATAGACTTACCTTGCTTGTAATAAGATGAACCCACTTGTCGTAATCAGGTACTCCTCACGAACTTAACGGAAACTTAAGAAAATGGGAACCAACTTTATTCTAAAAAACACACTTTAAAACGACGATCGCCCCATCTGAGTGGGTGTTGTTGATTTGAAAGATCGTAGACGACTGAATCCAAGTTTGCTCACAATCGGATAGAAGAAGTCAACATTAATTTCAAACTTCCTTTCATTTTTCCCCACGACTGTAGGAGGATCTAGGTCGCCTACACTAGCGCCGTCGGAGAGTGTGCATCGCGCCCAGCGGAGGGAAACCACAACACGATGGTACTCCTCTTGGCAAACAATCGAGGTCAAGGTCTTTAGCTGGATGGTCAATCGGCGATCAGGATCCGATGCGAACGTCTTCGGCCCTCTGGCCATAAGTGAGAGTTCCTCGGCTTCCGCACACTGGGATTAAAAAACACACATTATTATTATAACACGTATTCATATCACTCTCACCTTCGATGATCTTTAACATGTCCTTTGCCTTTATTGTATGCTTTCTTTTTATTAGTAAATAGGAGATATAATGAAATGGATAGTGTCCGAAATGATGATGTCCGAATGTCCATCATAGCAAAATAGTTTAGTAAAAATGTCATGTGAAAGCTGGAATTTTTTTATCGTATCACTTTCGATACGAAAACCGTTGCTGCAGTGCTCGCTTGGTTCAGGTTAACACAGCGATTATTTGTGTTATGCGTATGGCTTTTGACCCCAGTCGAGGTTTAGCATATCACTTTCAGATTTTAAAAAAGTATTTTATTTTCTCGTGAGAAATGCATCTAGATGGTTCAACTCTGGCCCGATTATGGCCCCGATTTCAGCCAGTCACATTGTATTGTTTATCATCTTCGACTGGACATGAATGAGGACCTCAATCTCATCCAACTTTGCATCTATGGTTTTCTTAAATCTTAAATCTGGAGAATCACAGCGCGAGCCTGAACTATGTCGTCCATGTGCTTCCGTTTTGTATCAAAAAGGGCAGAAGATCATCTTCGGACTTCACCTAATGGACTCGCAACAGCAGAGACGAGACATGATGAAATGGACGGCAATTATATGTGTTAACAATTATCTCGGTAATTATTGGACACCTCCAACCGTATTTTCCGTCCATCAAAAGTAATTAAAAATCTGTCTGCAAGCTATAAGGCCACACGAACAAAGCATATATTTTCATATAATTCAAATTAGATCCTTTTTCTAAGGATGCTTTCAAAGTCACAAATGAACGCATAATTCATTTTGGCATAACGTAATCAGGCTATTGTTCCAATGCACTGCCTTCAATAAATCGAGATATTTAGGTTAACATTTAATGTCGGCAGACAATAAGTCATCTTGGGAATTAGTTAGAAGGTTAATCACTTATCTGGGTCTCTGGACCAACTATGGGTGAGAATTTTTTTCGGTAATTTCGTTTCGTTGTATAAGTACGTAGTACAAGATGTCAAATAGCGAACAGCATCTTAATCACTAATCGGTATTTTGCACGCTATTCGCTAGCACTAGCACAACAGTTCTGCAATCGCAAATTAACTGCATGATCTTTGTGAAATAGTTTTTAACTATTACTATAAAATAAAACGTCATTACCAAGCACTGTTACTTCAAACATTGTGCAAGCTCAATTTGATATGCCACAAATGAAACTTTTTTTGCAAAACCTTTTACTTTAACAGACGTTTTTGCAAAGCGCCCAAATTTAGGCTTAGATTTATTATGGGCATTGCTTCTTCCAAGAATGTGGCTCATGAAATGATAGACAATACAGCGAGAGGTCATCTATACAGCCATTTAGTAATCAATTATAGGTGAAACACACGTGACCTGAACTTTAGCCGACACGCTGAATGAGCATAATTCGTGTTTATCCTGCGGCCATCTCCTTATAGCCAGCTATAGTATCGTCTTATGTAACTGCTCTGAAGGCTGGGAACCAATCAATTGATTTCTGACCGAGTTACTATTGATTCATAACGTTGTCGACGGTGGATCATTACTCTTACAGTGTACTTATTTTGTCACCTGACTGAGAGTGTAGGTATACGAGTAAAGCGTTCTATGAGGTTGACCCTCGGTGGGCTCTCATCGCGTGGGATGCGATACGTGCATGTCGCTCGTTGTTTGTTGGAAATCAATTCATCGCCGTGCACGTTGCACAGGTATTTCTTCAACCGGTAATTTTTTGGTCGTCGCAATTTTTAATGAATCACCTGAATTGAGAAATATATTCGTGAAGTCGACTTGCAAATTGGGCGCGGGAAAAGATGGCTCGGAATTCATTTGTTTATGAACTTCTATATTTTAATTTACAGCAGACTAGAATAGACAGCATTCAAAAAGGCTTATCCAGAGCCAATAAGGACTTTTTAAAATGTAACCCCATAAGAAATCCACCACACACACGATTTTAATCGTCTCTGGAATGACTTTTTGAATGTGGTCTATAGAGCTGTGCTTCCACGAGAAAACGCTAATCAGGCTAATTAGCCAATCAGGCTAAACCTCCAGGGTAATGAAAATATCGTCACGAGCCTTATTTAAAATTTTATCATTTGCCATTCCTGGTTGGTTAGAACAAACAGATACCAACAAACTGTGAGTTCGCAATGTGCTTACCCGATGAGCTTACACTGATACACAGCAAAAACTGAATTGAAACCGAAGCTGTTCTAAGCATATTTCTTAAAACTCAAATTAATTCTAATCTCAGCTCATCTCGAGCGTGAAAACAGATTTTCCGTGACTTTCTTCTCACCCAAGGACGGCTTCGTTTGACTACAATCACCTGTTGAGTATAATTGAGCACATTTTTTCGAGGACCCGTCACTGCAAGTGCGCAAGAGCTCGGGCATAATGGCCGGTCATGATTGTCAAAGGACGAGCAGCGCGGGTGTCGAACCCGGGTCCTCGCGTGTGGTCACCACAGTGTCAAGTCGCTTCGCGGCCTCCGTCTCTCGGCATTATCCTGTATCCATGACACTCTGCAAAAGCGTCGCTCGTGGGAAAATGTTGTACGGAATCGAGTACCACATAATTGAAGGATGAAAACATATTGCACAATCGTCGTGAAATTTCGAGAGAACAAAACAAAAAATAATTTTTGTAAACTTTAAATTGGAATTGCGTTCGACGATTTGTGTTGTACTAATTCAAGACGCAATATTCAGAAGATCGCGTGTATAAAAAACAAAAACAAAGCCACGACGCAACAGCATAAGCGGCGCAGATCTAAAAAAAGATCTAACAAATTATTATCGCTGATATAATAATGTTTTATCAGCGAATCGATCGTCACGGAATAATTATTTTACACAAGGAAGGGACTTTTGATTTCTTTGATCGTGTCCTCATCTTTCGAGGAAGAATCGTTGGATGAAGTAAACAAATGAATTGTGCTCGTGACATTTGATCCTGTTAATCAAGCTTGTTCATCTTAAGATTATTGTTACTAATTGCGTGGCCTACGCTATACGATTCATCGTGAACATCTCGATTCGTCTTTAGTTCCTGGGTCACTGTGGTCTTACCGTCTTTTACGTCGACAACTCCTGAATAGGTTATGGGAACAGTGATCGGTTAGAAATCGATTTCAACCAAAGCAGTCTGCAGTTGCAGTTACAAATTACAAATGATAAAAGTACGTCACATTCTGCGCGCATTGCAATCGAATTCGAAAGACCATACGGGATGCGGGAGTACGAAGGCGGATACAAAAAAAGCATACAAATATTTAGCCGATTCAGTATGTATAGGTACAAAGTATTCAATGAAATCTAGGAAATGGTAATACGGCCATGGATAATTACACAGTGTGCAATTCATACATTAGATAATCTAGATCTGGCCAAGATCTATCAATTCTCATATTTTTACTTCTCACCGAGATCGAGACGAAGAAATTGCTTTCAATTGCCACACCGAACGTAATCGCATTTCTTTTCATATCGCTCTGCGGCTGCTGTTGATATTTCTAAATTCGTTTAACTACATCATGTCTTTTAAGCTCGAGATGTATCTTTCAAGAATTGCGAAAAAAAATAGCAGGTACCTATCTGTAAAGACTGTTGGTATTTTCAGCAACTTGACGCAGATTTCCCAACCCCGAGAACTTAAACAAGAAAGCACTTTAGCCCGTCTTAACTCTCTGTAAAAATATGCCATTACCGAAAAAGAATAGAATTTGATACATGGCTAGCCACATGATTTGTGTTTGCGTTATAAAATAATACACAATTATAATTATTTTTGCTTTTAACAATAATTATTATCTTGATTGCTAGGTGTTCAGTTGGCTTCTACGTTACTCGCGATTACAACAGCTGGTTGGTTTGTTTTCCACGTCTAAGCGGTCATGCTGCTCATGAAAAGACCTTCACTCGGATTCAGTTTAGACAGCAATTAATTACAAATGTGAAATATGAACTCCTCCCGAACGTTGAGTAGCGGGTGCTTTCTTAATCGCCCATCGGCTAATCTGATCTGACGAATGTAATCAAAGACTCGCCGCTATCAGGGGTGGATTTTCTTCTCTCGTTAGTCATTTTACAGCAATTAATTGAAGCGCAGCTAATCTTTCTTGATATTAATTTGGCACAGATTAATTATCAATACTTTTAATAATACGTTGGCTACTCTATCAAACGATATGTTTCCTTGTTGAAACAATCTTTGGATCTTTAAAAGTCGCACGAAATCAAGAAAGTCAGCGTTACTTTGAGCTAGTCCTGCACCCAAAAGCCGACAGAACCGATCTCCTTGCCATTGATCTTTATGACGTCATACATCCTCGCCCCAGCCTCATCGCCTGCATTTAGAGCATTATGCGATTCCAGATACCACCAACAATGGAATGCCATTGTCGCATTTGCATCCTCTTTGGTCTGTCACTAATTACACACCAATCAGTCATTATTCAGTCGGTAATGTAAGCCAAGCAATTGTTTTATTTACGTCTTAGACATTATATAACTTATCAGGAAATGAGAACGGTTTGCTCAAAATATTTCCCATATTTCGTACGAGATCTCATGAGGTTGTCACTGTGGCACTGAGATGACATTACTAACTCACTTTTTGATTATGTCTGCAGAGTTGTATCATTCTGACGGTGAATGTGATTGATGACTTGCCCAAGATAATTAAATACTTGCAAGTGGCAGTGCTCTATTAGGCTGTTGCTGCTATGCCTTACCCAGAGTATCTAAATTAATGTGTCCCTCAACGCTAATTGATATCCGTTTTAGTCTACATTAGATAATAGTCGTAAAAAAGGCAAGGAGTTTCCTTTCTCGATATTCACATATACTTGTAAGACGTATTTCTTGTTCATATCTTCGGGAAAAACTTCCGTGAGCCAAAGCCAACAATTTCTTATTTTGCGACATGAGATCGTATCGCCACCCATTCAAAAACCGAAACTCTGCTATATCAATTCGCAATCATCAGATCAAAGAAAAAAGTTTCGTTAGAGGAAATAAATGCGAGTCTGTCCCTAAACATACATTGCGCTCATGAATAATGATCATCTTGTTAACAATTCTGTATTACGAAACCGACTTTCTTTGATAAAATTTCAACTTAATGACTCTCCACCCTTCTAATTCAGCAGATGAAAATGATCCAAATACTTCACGTGTAATGATCGTAATTAACAGAAGCAGATTGCTCACTCAAGGAGCGCAAATCGCGAATACGCCCTATTCGTCCGAACAGCAATTACATCCCAGGCCAAGTCGAACTCGTGAACCAAATTTCGTTAAATCACAGTTCGGATGTCAGGCGGAGAAAGCCGGGCCGGGATCGATTTGGACCTCATCGCGGCAACATCAATTATTTAGGGAGCCGGCTGGGCCGGCCCGGACCGGGTAAACTGCAAATTCCGTTCACCGTGAGAAGGTGTTAATGCTTGGACACCACACGTATTGCCGTCAAGCCAGGTTATTACCAAAGAGCTCGCAATTGCTCGCGGCTCTAGCTTTTTAAGAATTTGATCAAGCGTTGATTTATTAACATTATCCAGCCATAAACTGATCAAACATCTTTAGATAAATGGAACAAATTGCCATGTATAATTAGCAGCTGCTTGGTTTCGAGATGCTACGTTCCCGTGAGATCTTCTAGTTTAGGTTTCCTTCAATGGTTGTGACTCAAGACTCAAGAGGATTTAATTCTTGTTGTGGTTATATCAAATAGAGGTGCCAATTTGACTGGCCAATCTAATTGCTCGCAAATCGACCTGGATTTCGTAATTTAATAACACTTTTGTAAAACTGTATCACGAGCAGCTTTGGTAAGCAGAGCAAGAGTAAATTAATTGACTGAAATTTGTAACTGCGGTTTTTCACATCTTAGTAATCGCGGTGAATGCTCAGATCCGAAGGGTTAATTGTAATAGAATCTTTGCACCATGTTTTTCCCCACTGTGGTCGCCCAGTTTTCGAACCTAAAAGCTGACGCTTACGTAGGTTTGTACATACATTGGCTTAGGTAGAGATCACACGTGATTTTCGCCATGATCGGTTGGAAAGTGTTGCATCATTTCGCATCCCACCATTGTGGGGCTGCTCTGCTATAACAGTGGCAGGAATGAGTTGTTTCGATGAGACTGAGAGGTCTTCATTGAACTTGATAATAGAATGAGCCGGGCGGAAGCCGCTTCCTTAACTTGCTTGCTAACTGGCTGGTGAAAGCACGTCGCTGGAGACGAAAGTGAAACGAAGAAAATTCAGATTTCGGTGGTTTTCGGCGATTGTTTTATTCGAAGTCGAAAGGTCACCGTTTAATTGCCACGTGACGTTGTAGATCATTTATAGGTAGTAATAGGTAATTGGCGGCGATTGTAAACGGACGGTTCGGCGCTGGAATCGGGATTTTTCGAGGAGTTTCCGTGGTCGTTGGCAATAAAGACGAAAAGAGCACAGATGTGTAAAAGGAACTGCTATGAGAGTGGAATAAATTACACGGCCAGTTACTTTTATTTACTTACATTAAACTTTTATTGGCATGTTTCGTGTAGTAGGTTATGGCTATAACATTAATTGAAAAGCATAGCTGTTAAAATTGTTTTGAAAATAGCAACATTGGGTGCTGGGAAATTTGAAAAACATTGGTAGCGGGTTTCATACTCTAGGGCCTAGGCTATCTATACCTACACTGGAATTAGCAGATGCAAGTCAAGGAAATGCAGACCGAGTTTATTCCGCTGCAATTTCAGATCATTGAAACGAATTGTTTACAGCTGCCTCTCTCCAGCCGGAAAATATTTAGACTGCAATGGATTCTACTCCAATCAATTCCAAGGGTAATCTATTGATCGACTTTATAGCATAGTGTGTCATTGCTTGTGCCGCCAGCTTCAAATATCCAGGGAAGGTGCATTTTCATTTTTCATCCGATTACTTGTTTCTTCACACCGCAATTGAGTGCAAGTACAATTACTAAGGCTAGAGAGATGGAGACCTATATTAAATTAATTGTTGCCATGTGCAATTAGGTGTGATGCTGTAAACAAATAATGAGTGAAAATCTTTCCCAGTAGTTTGTCTTTTAAAACTCACTGTATAAGTATCGGCCGAAGGAGTCTGCACAGGCTCGTATAAGTATAAAACTATAATTGCAGTCTGCGTTCTCACCTATAATTACTTAAGACAAAATACATAAACATGGTTTCAGATTTCACTTTTTTCTACAAAATGATTTGCAAATTAATTGATTTACACGGGTATCGATAAATAGCTTAACATTTTCTTAAAGTCAATGACTAAACTAAAAAATGCATATTACAACTAGCTATACGCATTGATATCAAATAGGAAAGAACGCATGGAACGAATACATGCCCATTTCTCAAGTCGTGTACACCGAATTGCATTGAGAATTTCTTTTGTCCGTATATAAATGGATTTCGTGTGGACTGTGGATAAGAAAAAGTATGTATTCGTATGTCGAGTTATTTCGTAGACGTATACAGTGTGGCGTGAAAGGAGCACATCATCTCTGGGAGGAGCAGCAAGCAATACTACCAGCAGAGAGACTTTGGTATATACCGTTCCCATTGAGATAAGAGCCATTCAAAATACGTTATCCAAGTCGTTCACAATTATTTCTATGCTATGAAAAGTAAGTGCAATGGAAGTGATATCAAAATATAATATAGCTCGCGTGGAGTTACGTCAAATCTTGTTATGGGCCATCTTTTGAATGTTGCAAGCAATAAATACCTGCCGTACTGTAGTCAATGAGAAGGATTTGTAACAATTGCAGTAAGGAAAGGCTTACAAGAAATTCTTACGACAAGTTAAATTTGTTGCATCTCCATCGCATTTTCGAAGAGATAGGGGAAGCGCTGTAATGTTAACAGCCTGCAAGTTTTTAACATATAAATTATAATTAAAGTTTTGGGTAACCAATGCTTCTTGAATCTTGGTACTGCCTAAAATTGATGTTCTAGCTGATTCTCTTTACGATAAATTCATTGACGTTAATTTTCTAATTTATTTACACATTTCCGTGAAGCTGGATTAATAAACATCTGCAACGTTGATGAGTAGGTACTAGAAGAAAGTGGCATGCCTTAAAAAATATACATATAACCCTACGGAGAAAGGAATTACTATAATATCTTCTAGATGAAGACCCAAGCGGGAGATCAGTGAAAGTAAATATACACCCGCATTGGGATGTATACAGTGGGTATTTGATAACATCGGATGAGCACAATTATTTCCATCATCTGCGTCGCCTATTACAGTCTTGTCAATTTGTCGCACGACAAATTCGAAATACCATGGTAGCAAATATCTCGGGCATTCATTGGCTCACCAACAGAAAAGAAGCGGGTTTAAATCCAATCATTATAGGTCCACGCTGTGCTTGTAAGTCGTACAGCTGACTTTTGAAACAAATCCAATCATAGATCCATGTTTTGCTAGGTTGCAGTTGGGTTTTGATTTTGAAACGATTCCACAGAATCAATCAGACCATTGTGTGCGCGAAGAGTTTAATGAATTGCAATTTGTGTGTCTGTTTGTCTGAATGATTGTCCGCCCCCGATTTCACGAAAACATGCTCACGCTAGGCCCGAAAGTGCAATTATAAATTATTACACCAAACGTTTTACACGGTTCTGAACCTATCACGTATTGGTTCGGATGATTACCTCCTTGTGCTTGCAAGCTCTACTGCTTGGGGTCGAAAGCGATAGGCAGTTTTCTTATCGTTTCCCCATCATTTTCATCACGGTAAACAAGTGAGAAAAATGTTTTAATAAGAGGCTAATTAATAATTGTATAATTTGTCTATTGTATTGTGAGTAGATAATTGATGTAGCAAATTTAATTATTCATGTCTGTCGCTGTATTTTTTCCTGTATCTTGGAAATAGATTTCAACATATGATAGTTTCCTTTATCGCGTACAAATCTAAAAGATTTAGGAAAAATCAATCTCAGCTAAAAATATTCCATAAATTCCCAACGTCAAAGTAATGTCACATAAATGAGAGCCATTTAGGTAACATCGATTACGTTATTCTTCATACCTATATTGCTTGCATTTTTACCGACAATTCAATTTTCAAATTTGTCGAATCGCACGCATATGTCGTACAGTTAGTGGCCTGTCAAGTATCAATGCGATAAATATGGAACCAAATACGGATAGGGTTTGAGTCGATTGCCTCTCTGTAGCTGCCCAATACAGTCCTTGACCCCAGGGAAAGTACTTTCTCACTTTGACCTGTGCCATGCAATGATGACCTAACTCGAAAGTGGTCATACTCGACTGAACATGTTTATAGTAAAGATTATTCCTCAGTTTTACGTAAATTATGGCGCCTGTTTTCACTCAAAGGTCAATATCAAAACATGCCATGGGAAGGGTGATTTGTCACAAGTCCTTTCTTCTGAGGACATCAGACGCTAATTGGTTTGATAGATGGAGATGCACTTTTTTTTTGCTTAGAAGAAAATAGGAATTTGTGGATCATATACTATTTTGGCGCCAGGATGTCATGAGACTTTTTGTCTTTACTGTGCCGAAACTCGGAAACAGAAACAACCGCCTCTGAGAAGGCCGGTTTAAAAATCATTTCAAATCCTGCGCCAACCGGGTTGACGTTTTAAAAGCAATGGCAAACCAACATGGCTACGCTCACAGCTGGGGAATCCACGAGTATCTTATTGTTTCACCACAGCGAGCAACTCTTATCTGGTAGGTGAATTAATTGGTGGAGATTACGAATGCTGTTCACTTCATTATAGGAAATTGATAGAGACAAATAGTGGTTTTTATAAGAGAGTCCTCAACTTTATATTTGCAGTTCAACAGGTAGGCTTGACAGATTAGGAGAGGCTGGTGTCTACATTGCTGCACTTTGGTTGTATTTTTAATTGAAAATTGCAATCACTGCGTCTATACACCGGGAATGTTGGGTTCTCATTCATTATATATTTTTTTATTAGGGACTCGGCTTGCTTTACTAGCAACTAGCAAGCAACTAAATCAGTGTGCCTTTCAATTTGCAACTCCAACAAGGTCTGTTCCTAAGCAACATTGCGGTGGACCAAAGGTTGGATGGGTGACCATTCACACCAAGGTCCATTTTCTGTTCGGGAGAGAGGCTGG